>PVKP010020115.1:0-41282 GCA_004027715.1 Plecturocebus donacophilus | reverse complement strand
AAGGCCACATGGAGAGGAGAGTCACTCACATATCCATCCTACTGTGTCCTATTTATTAAAAATAAATCACCAAGGGCTGGGCACAGTGGCCCACGCCTGTAGTCCCAGCGCTGTGAGAGGCCGAGGAAGGCGGATCGCCAGGAGTTCAAGACCAGCCTGGGCAACATAGTGAGACTCCCATCTCAACACAATAAAAAAAAATTAGCTAGGCATGGTAGCAACACCTGTAGTCCCAGCTACTTTGGAGGCTGACGTGGGAGGATCCCTTGAGCCTAGGAGGTCCAGGCTGCAGTGAGGTGTGATTGCAGCCCTGCACTCTCTCTGGGCAGCACTGTGGGACCTCATCTCTAAACAACAACAAAAACACAGTAAAATAAAGAGATGCCGGTGTGAGCCTCGGTGCTCCCCCTGCAGTGGTAGCAGAGTGACCTGACCTGACCTTGGGATGGCTGCCGGTGAGTGACGGAGGGCTTTTGTGCCTGTTCTCTATGTACTTGTGTGGCTTAAATATTTCAACACAAGAATATCTTTACATGTTTCTTGCATAAAAACAGCATTGCGCTAGAGGTTGGGAGGCGACCCGGAGAGGAGTCTGTGCATGGTGTGACAAAGCGAACCATGGGGTTCAGAGCGGCGGTGAGGGATGCGGGAGAGTGGAAAAACGGCTCCTCCTGTCGTCTGGTGGGTTCAGGACCCGAGAGCCTGGGCAGGTTTGTCTGGGTGCTGTGCCTGCTGTATGGCCTGGGGCCCAGAGATACTTCACGCAGGGCATCTCCATGAGTGATCACAGCTGTCACTCGACTCGATCACATGCATCCCTTGTCCTGGGCTCCAGAAGGGGCTGTGGGTTACATGGAGGTGAAGAACAGGGGCTGCCCGTAGGAGAGACCTACGAATCCAGCGGAGTAGGGGCCTGTGGAGGCAGCACCTGACCAGAGGGGCGAGGCCACTCCCAGGTGGCCCCGAAGGATGGGTGGCGATTGGCCACTGGAGGAGGGGAGGGAGGAAGGGGGTTCCAGGCAGTCAGAACAGTGAGTGCTAAGGCCTGAGAGATGAGCCTGGAGACAGTCAGCCACATTCTGGGAAATGGAAATAGATCTGAGTGACCAGAGGAAAGAGGGAGGTGGGGGGCGGGGAGGCAGAGAGGGACAAAGAGAAGAGCCGGGAAGAGGCCCCGCCTCGTGGGCCACGCTAAGGCGCATGAGCTCCACCGTGAGGGGTGAGAAGGGGCTCTGGCATGGAGGCCAGAGTGGAGTCCAGGGCAGCAGTCCAGGGCGGAACGGGCCTAGTTCGGGGTCAGGGCCTAGCAAAGGAGCTCAGCCGGAGGTCGGGGCACGGTGGAGGAAGCCAGCTCAGGAGGGCCGGGGAGTGTGGGGAGGTGAGAGGCCAGGCCCGGGAGCCCAAGGGCTGCCTTGAGGCACAGGAATCTGAAAGCCAGTGGGGGACAGAGGTCCCATGTCTGGCCAGAAGCAGGCCTCACTGGAGGCTCAGGCAGGACCGACGGGCACCCCGTCACCCCACCTGGTGCCAGCAGCGGGGAGGAGTGGAGGCCTGGGGCAGAGTGCTGGGGTACCAGGGCTTTCGAGTCTCTCAGTTTGACTGTGGCCCTGAGATTTCCAAGGCCAACCTGAGTCAGCAACGTGGCGGCTGCGGCGGCTCCGGCCTTCCTCCGCCCCTCCCTGCCACCCGGCCACTTGGGAGAGTCATTTCATTTCTCAAATTAAAAATCCATTTTGTGCCGTGAATAATAGATGGGATGAGCCCCGAGAGGCTGGGCGGAGGATAGGAAGCTGGCTGGGGTGTGTTTTGAGGGCTCGGCTCTGCAGAGAGATGTGGGGCCTGGCTGGACCGGGTAGAGGCTGGTGGAGCAGGTCCTGGAGCTCACACCCTGCGGCGGCACACTGAGGCAAGACAAGGGGTTCATCCCCACTCACATGCAGGCTGGAGGAGGGAAGCAAGTCCCACCACAAACAGGCTGCAGATGGCGCCAGGCCTGGCATTAGGTGGCAGCCCCACCTCAGAGCGAGGCACTTAGCCCCCCACTTGGTGAATGGGCAACAGATGCAAGCTATTGGTGACAGCATTCGGTCCCCAGGGAGGGCTCCATGCCCAGAACCCAAACCAAGTGATGCCCCGCTCGGCAGGATGGCTGGGATCTGCCCTTGGTCAGGGAGGAGACAGAGGGTCAGGTTCTGAACCCCTCATCTCTGCCCCTTGCATCCCCTTGGGACTTTGCTCTCCAAGGTAGCTGTGGCGGCACCCCACTGCTCCCCCAAGCTGAGCACCCAGCAGCTTCACTCAGGGCTTGGCTGGGTTTAGTTGGGCACTGCTGTGGCCTGTCATTCTCTTGCTCATGAGTCATGGGGTCACCTTGGCAATTAGGGGTAGGAAGAGAGCCCCCCCCAAAGAGTGAGCAAGAACAGGCCAGACCGCTGGTGCCCTACTCCCCTACAGCATCAGCTTCCCTTACAGAGAAGGTGCCGAAGTCAAGGAAGTGGGCCTCCGACCTCTCTTTGTTGGCAGTCTGTGCAGGGCCACCAGGACTGAGGGTCAGAGGACCCAATTCCAAGTCAACTCCTGTAGGCCCTGGTTGCTGCTCTCTGGGGTGGGGCTGGGGGATGAGAAGTGAACAGAGCAGGTGAGGTGGTGGGAGTCCTGAGGCCCATGAGCAGATCAATAGCAGCTAAGTCTGGGAGAGGGTGGCTGGAAGGGGGTCCCAGAGCTGACCTGGGAGGGAGGAGGAAAGGAGGACGGAGGGAGGAAGGAGGGAGGAGACACTGAGGGCCTGGATGCTGCCCCCACCTGACCCCGTGGCTGGAGCAGAAGTGTCCCTAGGGAAGCATATTTGCCTCTGTGCCTTTCTGTCGGAAGAGTCGGCTCTCTGAGACAATATCCATTTTTATATTTCTTGGAAATTTCACGGCATTCATTTCGGGGAAAATAAAAGCTGTCATTGCTGGAGAAATGATACCAATCAGGGCCTGAAAAGGCTGGAAAATTATCCTCCTGGAGACAGGAACGTTGAGGGGAAAATGCAGATTAAAAGCACAAAGAGCCACTTTGCCACCTCCCTGCCCTCCCCTCCCCCTCATGGAATCACCACATTTTAAGTAATTCAATTTTTTCCTCCTTACAATTAATAGGACCCAAGAAGGATGCATGGGGCAAAGGATGACCCTGGGGTGGCCAGAGATGGAGGCAGGGTATCCAGAGTGGGGGCTTAGAGATGGAGAGATGAACACACAGGCAACAGGCCAGACAGGGGCAGAGGCCGTCACTCGGGGCCAGGGCCCAGGAGCTGGGCAGATGCACAGCCGCAGAGGACGGGAATGGGGTGATGGGTAGGTTAGCAGAGTCCCTACCTTGTCGTGATTTTTATCAGATGGCGCTCCTTGGCTCTTACCATTGTTTAGGCCAATCTTGTGGACTGGAGCCGGCAGGCGTGGAAGGGCTGGTGCTTTGTGGGGTCCCCTGCTAGAGACACCAGATGGAGATGGGGTCGGTCGGGCAGGGCAGAGAAAGCAGAGATTCCAGAAACAGTATCAGTCTTCCAAGGACCCCAAGTTCTCTATGTCCCATGAAGGTCAGGCTCTCTGGCCAAGGGAGGGAGGCAGGTAGAAGAAGCTCTGGCTCCAGGCAGTGGAGAGGCCCCACATTTAGAAGGCCAGTTCACCTGGAAGAAGGCAGAGGGTCGGTGAATTTAGAGTCCCTGCTCCCTGCCTGCTCGCCCCTCATCGGTCCACATACCAAGGTCTTGAGGCTCAGGGCCTGCCTGAGGCCTGGGGCTGCTGGGCAGAGGGGGCAGGCTCCAGCCCTGGCGCCAGCAGGGAGGCCTCTTTCTTGTCTTGGCCTTTTCTTCCTACCTGGGCCAGGGACTTCCTGAGCCGTGGTGCCAGGTCCAGCCAAGGATGGGGAAGATGGGGAAGGGGGCTGCAAGCCCTCTTCTTGCGGGAGCCCCCACTGAGCTCCCTTCACCAGGGGATAGAGGAAGGGGGCGAGGCCAAACAGAAGCCCTGGTGGAGAGCTGATCCAGGGGTTCCAAGGAGGACAAAGAAGCCGGTAGTGAAGGTGCGCTCTGCGCCAGGAACTATGCTGGCAGATACAGGCGCCACTGACACCGACCTCAGCCCTTCAGAGGAGTCCTCGGCTCCTCATCTCCAGCTCCAGCCCCTTTCCAGCCGGCTGGGAGTGGGGACGCTGGATCGGAGGAGACCCCTCGCTGGAGTACTCGCTGCCCTCACTCGTCCCGGAACGTGGCTGGGCCCTGGAGTCCCCGACCGCAGCCCGCGCACGACCCCCGGGAGCCTGTCTCCGCGGCAGCCGACCCACGTCCGCGCTGCCGCCCCGCTGCCAGGTGGCCCGAGAGACGCAGGAGGAAGGAGGGGCGCGCGGGGCGGGCGGAGGAGGGTGGAGCCGCCGGCGCGCCCCCTCCCTCGGGCCGGCTGGCGGGCGGCGCGGCGGGCTCCGCGCGGCGGCAGAGGAGTCGGCGGGCGCTGGGAGGCACCGGACGCCCGCGCCGCTCCGCTCTGGCTCAGGCCCCCGCTAGGGCCCGACCCTCTCGGTCCCCGCCGGCTCCGGCGCGCGCACCTGCCGGGTAAGTGGCGCCCTAGTCCCTGACGCTGAGGCCACCATCGCGGCCACCTCCGTCGCCGCCGCCGCCACTACACGGAGCCTCCCGGCTTTGTCTGCGTCCTTTCGGCTGCGGCTGCGGCTGCGGCTCCCGGGCTCGGCTCTCCAGCTCCGCGGACTGCGCGGCACAGCGCCAGGGCTCGGGGCTCGCCGGCCAGCTCGCGCCCCGCCGGGGGTGAAACTTCGCCCAAGTTTGGGTTCTGGGGAGAACCTGTTGAAGCCAGGAGTGGCTCGGGGCGGGGACAGAGATGGTGGGGGTAGGGGGAGAAAACTGATCTTGGGTTCTCCATCACGGCCATGCAGTGGGTGGCCTGTGTGTCCAAGACCCTGGGGCGTTGGCGCGTGCCCCTAGGGAAGGGGCGAGTGGGCCGTCGGGCCACCGAGCAGAAGGAGCCAGCAAGCGGGGTTGGAGTGGTGGGTCCCGCGGACTTCTGCGAGGACGAAGTTTGGTTCTTTGGCCGCTTTGTGGAGCGTATGTCTGGGTCCAGCGCGGAGAGCATAGACGAGCCCCTGACCGCACCTCCTCACTCCAGCCTCCGCTCCTTCCCCGACCTCAAGCAACTTTGGCTGGGGCAGGTCGTGGACAAGAAAGACTAAAGGAAAAGGGACGGCCTTCCAGTGAAGGCCCACTACGTGCCAGGCCCGGTGTCCAGCGTCTCTTGCTTCCCATCAGGGTCCTCCCAACCCTGCGGCCCGCACCTGTGTGCAGGGAGGGGACAGGGGAGAATACTCCATTGTGCACGCGGGGGTGGTGGCCCCGCCGAGCTCTCCTTGCCCCTGGATTCCGCAGTGAACGAGGCCCGATGCTGGGGCCTCTGCACCCAGGACTGCGCACCTCCTCTTGGTGCCCTGGAGCCCAGTCGTGCTGCGGCGCCTCCTAAGCCTGTCTCTGCCTTTCCAGCAGCTGCGGCCCCGGGGCCATGTGGAGGACCACGAGGAGGCTGGCGGCTGGGGGCATCCCGTAGCCCAGGTGGCCCAGGGCTGCAGCGCGGCGGCCTCGGCACCATGGAGCCCCCTTATTCGCTGACGGCGCACTACGACGAGTTCCAGGAGGTCAAATACGTGAGCCGCTGCGGCGCGGGGGGCGCACGCGGGGCCTCCCTGCCCCCGGGGTTTCCCTTGGGCGCTACGCGGAGCGCCGCGGGGGCCCGAGCCGGGCTGCCGCGGTGGAACCGGCGCGAGGTGTGCCTGCTGTCGGGGCTGGTGTTCGCCGCCGGCCTCTGCGCCATCCTGGCGGCTATGCTGGCGCTCAAGTACCTGGGCCCGGTCGCGGCCGGCGGCGGCGCCTGTCCGGAAGGCTGTCCTGAGCGCAAGGCTTTCGCTCGCGCCGCTCGCTTTCTGGCCGCCAACCTGGACGCCAGTATCGACCCCTGCCAGGACTTCTACTCTTTCGCCTGCGGCGGCTGGCTGCGGCGCCACGCCATCCCCGACGACAAGCTCACCTATGGCACCATCGCGGCCATCGGCGAGCAGAACGAGGAGCGCCTGCGGCGCTTGCTGGCGCGGCCCGGGGGTGGACCTGGCGGCGCGGCCCAGCGAAAGGTGCGCGCTTTCTTCCGCTCGTGCCTCGACATGCGCGAGATCGAGCGACTGGGCCCGCGGCCCATGCTGGAGGTGATCGAGGACTGCGGAGGCTGGGACCTGGGGGGCGCGGCGGAGCCCCCGGGGATCTCGGCGCGATGGGACCTCAACCGACTGCTGTACAAGGCACAGGGCGAGTACAGCGCTGCCGCGCTCTTCTCGCTCACGGTCAGCCTGGACGACAGGAACTCCTCGCGCTACGTCATCCGCGTGAGTGCGCCCCCTCTAGCTCCCCGCCAGCGGCCGCAGACCCGGGGCGTAGTGGCCTTGCCCAGGGGTTCTTGCGCGCGGGAGGCGGGTGCGCTAGACGAGACGATGGGAGAAGAGAGCAGGGGAGTGGAGGGGAGCTCACGGCGGCAGAGCGCGGGAGGAGGGAGCAAGTAATTTCCCTGGGGTAATTGCGGTGTTTAACGGAGCCACGGGAGCCGCAATTTCCCAGCCCTCTGGCAGACAGCGAGGGCCAGGAGGGAGGGGCGCGCCTGCAGGCTGGGTGGATATCTCCCGGAGGGCTGGGGCTGGCCCCAAAGCTAGGAGTCCCAACAGTCAGTGGAGGATCTACGAAGGTCCCTGACAGATAAGGAAAATGCAGGCGTAAGGGGGTAAGATTGGGAGTCCCCAGGCTGGAACAGTCAGGGATGGGGGCTTTGGCCATTTAATCTGGGTGGAAAGAGGGGTTGGGGTCTGCGTGCTTCTGGGGCTGTACCCATGGATGTCTACGTGCACTCTGGGCATTGAGGGGGGAATTCCCTCTGTTTAGGGAACTTGATGGCATGGACCTCTGACCTCTGGCCCCTGTCTCCCTCCCCAGATTGACCAGGATGGGCTCACTCTGCCAGAGAGGACCCTGTACCTAGCTCAGGATGAGGAGAGTGAGAAGGTGCAGGGGCATGGGATAGGGAGGGAGGGAAGGCCTGGGGCCCCAGGAGGGGTGGACCCAGGCTAGGCCTGTCTCTGTCCCTGGATGAGCCCCCTCCCCTGGTACAGATCCTGGCAGCATACAGGGTGTTCATGGAGCGAGTGCTCAGCCTCCTGGGTGCAGACGCTGTGGAGCAGAAGGCCCAGGAGATCCTGCAGGTGGAGCAGCGGCTGGCCAACGTGAGCAGGCCGGGTTGACCGCTGCCCTGGACTCGGGGGAGGTCACCATGGAGCAGGGCTGGGTCAGCTGTGCTCTCTCTCTCAGATCACTGTGTCAGAGTATGATGACCTACGGCGAGATGTCAGCTCCATGTACAACAAGGTGACACTGGGGCAGCTGCAGAAGATCACCCCCCACGTGAGTGTGGCCTAGTCCCTGTGGGCGGGCAGGGTCGGGGGCAGTTGGACAAGCCCTTCCCTGACCATGGACTCTCATGTTCCCTCATTGCCTCTCTCTGCCATCCCCCCCATCTTCTGTGGCCACTGCCACTCCCAGCCTCACTGTCCCTGTCCTTGGCCTCACAGTTGCAGTGGAAGTGGCTGCTAGACCAGATCTTCCAGGAGGACTTCTCAGAGGAAGAGGAGGTGGTGCTGCTGGCCACAGACTACATGCAGCAGGTGTCTCAGCTCATCCGCTCCACACCCCGCCGGTATGGCTGCAGATCTGGCATTTTCTGCCCAGGGGCCATTATGTCCCTCCCCTGCACCCTGGACCCATCTGCTGAGTGGGCTTTAAATTTTCTGCTCTGCATATCTGGAATGACCTCCTGCCCCATCTTTGTGGGGTTGTCTGGGTCCTGGGTCCAGCAGCAGGTTGGGGGGAACAGGTGGGGGTGGTACCCTTAGTGGCTCATATGAACATCTGTCTGGACACCCACTGGCTTCACCTGGCCCCCAGGGTCCTGCACAACTACCTGGTGTGGCGCGTGGTGGTGGTCCTGAGTGAGCACCTGTCCCCACCATTCCGTGAGGCGCTGCACGAGCTGGCACAGGAGATGGAGGGCAGCGACAAGCCACAAGAGCTGGCCCGGGTCTGCCTGGGCCAGGCCAACCGCCACTTTGGCATGGCACTTGGTGCCCTCTTTGTACACGAGCACTTCTCAGCTGCCAGCAAAGCCAAGGTGGGCTGCCCTAGTTTGGATGGGGAGGATGGTGCTGAACTGAGGGTGGACCCCTCCTGAGGCCATGGTCCTAGCATGAGGAGCCCCACACGTCCCCCTGCAGGCAGGGGCACCAGGCCCTGCTAAGGACTCAACCCATTCTGAGGCTCTAGGCTGCTCCTCCGAAAGCCTTCTCCTCCAGGAAGCTCACGTGGACTATGAACTGCAGGTGGACCTCCCTGCCAGGCCCAAGCCCACCTTCTCATCCATGCTCAGGAGGCGTGGCCTCAGGGATGTCTGTGGTCATTGCTGGAGCACTTTCCTCTTCTGTCCTGTGAGCTTACTGTTGGGGGTGCAGGGCCTGGATCCCCACCTCCAAGGTGTCCTCTTGGTGCTCAGCACTGAGATTTGGGCTTAGAAAGTGTTGTTTAAAGATGGGGGTACCCCACCTGCCAGGAGTGATGGACCAGAGTGAAAGGCGGCTGAGTCGACCCCTGCTCCCTGACCCCTGACCCTGCAGGTGCAGCAGCTGGTGGAAGACATCAAGTACATCCTGGGCCAGCGCCTGGAGGAGCTGGACTGGATGGACGCTGAGACCAGGGCTGCCGCTCAGGCCAAGGTGAGGGGACTCAGTGCCGTCTGTTGGTCCCATACACATTGAGCACCTGCTGTGTGCCAGCGAAAGAGAACAAAAGGGGCAAAGAGCCTTCGTGGAGTTAACCAGGCCTGCCTCCACCGTGAAGCCCACGGTGAAGCCCACTCTCAGGCTGGCCTAGTGCTCCCTTTCTTGGTGCGGAGGGGCACTGTCCCTTTCTTGGTTGGGGGCTGGGGGTAGTGCTATGTCCCGAGGGCCCATGCCACCCTCACCTGCCCTTGGCCTGCAGCTCCAGTATATGATGGTGATGGTCGGCTACCCAGACTTCCTGCTGAAACCTGATGCTGTGGACAAGGAGTATGAGGTGGGGCCCTGACCCTGCCTGCCCAGCCTGTCCACAGCCCCTCTACTAGTGGCTCTCGGGAGGGCAGGTGGCCTGCATGGCCAGGTTGTGGCCCAGTCTGCAGGTAGCCCTGCGCTGCCTGCCGCTGAGTGCTGCCCCGCCTCCCGCAGTTTGAGGTCCATGAGAAGACCTACTTCAAGAATATCTTGAACAGCATCCGTTTCAGCATCCAGCTGTCAGTCAAGAAGATTCGGCAGGAGGTGGACAAGTCCACGTGGGTGCCTGGCCCAGAGCTGGGGGTCAGAGAAGGGCTGTGGGGAGAGGGCAGGAGCTGGTGGGGCACATCACCTCACAGCCATGCAGATGTGAGGGGCACGTGGGCCAGCACAGGGCATGGGTTGGGGACCTCAGGGTGACCCCCAGACTGTCAGGAGATGGCTGATGAGGAAGCTGTGATGTGAGGGTTATGGGGAGGGAGTGTGTGCCCCCTGTTCACCCCAGCCTCCCTCCACAGCTGGCTGCTCCCCCCACAGGCGCTCAACGCCTACTATCTACCCAACAAGAACCAGATGGGTAAGGGGATGTGTCCCTACGTGGGGCGGGGCAGGCTCTGAAAGTGGGTGGGTCTCCCACTGAGCAACCCCTTCTTATAGTGTTTCCCGCGGGCATCCTGCAGCCCACCCTGTACGACCCTGACTTCCCACAGTGAGTACATAGCTTGCCCTGTTTGTGGCTGAGGGCAGGGCTGGCATGCAGACCTTGTCTACCTGGTGTGTGTCGGCGTACTGTGGCTCTGACTGCCCCAGACCCAGCTGGGTTCAAGAGTCAGGACAGCTGCGGACCCTGGCTCCCCACTGCATCCTTGGTTATTTCGGTTTGACATTTGTAACTTCCTTGCTTGCATGAGGCTTGTTTAGATGTTTCAAAGGAGGGGCAACACTCATGAAGATGTAGGAGGCCAAATCCTGCGTGGGTGCCTCCATTTCCCTCCTGTCTCCTCCAGCTCTGTTTTACCGCCCAGCCAGCTCTGTTTCATGTGATTTCCTAAAAGGCAGCTGGCTAGGTTCCACTGGCATTCACATTACCCATGAGGAAGCAGAGGCACAAGTGTCCCTGGACCACACGGATGCCTCTGTGGCCTCCCTGGGCCCACTCCTGGCCTGGCCAGGGGATATCCAGGTCCTGGGCAGCAGCATCGGGCTCTCAGAGGGTGGTGAGGGCCGGACCTGATGCTGCTGCTGTGGGCCCAGGTCTCTCAACTATGGGGGCATCGGCACCATCATTGGACACGAGCTGACCCATGGCTACGATGACTGGGGTGAGGCCTGTTGGGGCCCAAGGGGATGGCCGAGAGGGGTAGGACAGGCCGTGGAGAGGCAGGGTGGGGGATGGGTTAACTGGGGCTGATGAGTGGGGAGGGGAGTGGAAGGGGTCAGGGTGAGGGTGCATCTCAGCCAACTGCACTGTCCACAGGGGGCCAGTATGACCGCTCGGGGAACCTGCTGCACTGGTGGACAGAGGCCTCCTATAGCCGCTTCCTGCGAAAGGCCGAGTGCATCGTCCGTCTCTATGACAACTTCACTGTCTACAACCAGCGGGTGAGACCCCACCTGCCCCCTGTGCCCCTCAGGCCTGGCAGGGCACGGGCTGTGAGCATCGCGCACATCCTTGTGCACATGCAGGTGTCCAAACAAAACACATGCCCAGGACCCTGCACACACACTCGGTTCCCATGCAAACTCACGTGGACACATGATGAGTGTGTGCAGACTTAGGGATCACAAGGGCGTTGAGGGGAAAGAGGAGGGTTGGAGCCCCCCTCAAACTGTCTGGGCAGAGGAAGGAGAAGTGTGGTGGGAATTAGGGGCTAGGGCCCAGGGTATCAATGCCTGAGGGAGGCCACCCGGGCCCCAAGCAGCCCCCTGGCCTCTTCTCTTCCCGGCAGGTGAATGGGAAGCACACACTTGGGGAGAACATTGCAGACATGGGCGGCCTCAAGCTGGCCTACCACGTGAGCAGCCTGCCTGTGCTCCACCCCTGCTGTGGGAGGGGGGGTGGATGAGGACTCCAGGAGGGACAGAGCTGCCCCTCCCTGCCCACCCTGCAGAGCTCTGGCCTGGGGTGGGGCAGGCACGTGCTGGGGACACTATCCATTGGAAGGGGAGGGATTCACAGGCCCCCCTTCACGGGGAGAGCGGGGAGGGCTGCCTGGATGGAGGACAGAGAGGGAGCAGTGCCCAGGGTGGGTGGGCACAGCAGGTCCATGCTCTGTCTGTCCCCAGGCCTATCAGAAGTGGGTGCGGGAGCATGGCCCAGAGCACCCGCTGCCCCGGCTCAAGTACACGCATGACCAACTCTTCTTCATTGCGTTTGCCCAGGTGGGCCAGGTGGGGGATTGGACTGGAAGCCTCTGGGTGGGGTCACGGCATCCAGGGTCAGTCCCAGCCCTGCCTTGCCCAGGCCTCGCATGGCCAGCCTGTCTGTCATCCCCTGTCCCCTCAGAGGTGATGGCCCTGTGGCACTGAGGGGGCCTACGGCCTTTCGTGCTGGGTAGGGGGCTGGGGTGGTGCCTGGCTTCATCTCCCCCTCCTCCCTCCATCCCGCTCCTGGACCCAGAACTGGTGCATCAAGCGGCGGTCGCAGTCCATCTACCTGCAGGTGCTGACCGACAAGCACGCCCCTGAGCACTACAGGTATGCCACCTGCCCACCTGCTCTTGTCCATCCCTGTGTTTGGGTGGGACTGAGGGCATGGGAAGGAATAAAAGTCACCCCTGGTGGCTGGGGTCAGGGCGGCTGCAGGGCCCCACACTGTGGGTCTCTCCCCACCCCAGGGTGCTGGGCAGCGTGTCCCAGTTTGAGGAGTTCGGCCGGGCTTTCCACTGTCCCAAGGACTCGCCCATGAACCCTGCCCACAAGTGCTCTGTGTGGTGAGCCTGGCTGCCCACCTGCATGCCCCACTGCCCCTGCACGGATCGCCTCCTGCCAGCTACTGGGGCAATCATGCACCCGGTGCCAGCCCCGCTCTGGGCACCACCTGCCTTCCAGCCCCTCCAGGACCCGGCCCCCCTGCTGCCCCTCACTTCAGGAGATGCCTGGAGCAGGGGTGAGGTTGGACTCTGGGGGCTGTGTGGAAGATATGATGGGGTGCCCAGATTCTGCTCTAAGGGGGCCAGACCCTCTGCCAGGCTGGGTTGTACGGGCCCCACCTTTGCTGTGTTCTTGCTGCAAAGTCTGGTCAATAAATCACTGTACTGCTGCCTTGGCCTCTTCACGGGTCCCCAGGGCAGGCGGAGCTGTAGAGAGCCCTCTGCAGGGAGGCTGGGGCACTTAGCACAACCCGGACTGTGGAGAGGACCTGCTTGTCTCCTGTGTCCAGCCCCCGCCCCCCGGCCTCCACTCTTCTACATTTTCCACCATTACTTCCCTGGCCCGGCCACCCTCCTCCAAAGCCTTGCCCAGGGCTTCCTGCCCAGTTCTGGGGCACCCCTAGATCAGCGTCGTGGCCTGGTGACCCACATACCAGGGTGACGCTGGGACTTATGTCCCCTGCAAGTCTGAAATGGGAGAAGCTTCTGCCTTGTCTGGGCCTGGCCCTTGACCTCAGCTTCCCTGGAGAGGGGGTTGAGACCCCCACTACACGGAGGCGGGGCCAAGCCACAGGACATCTCAGCCTCTCCTCCCGTGGAGGCGGGCTCCTGGGGTGCAGAAAGGAGAGGACTGGTAGGAATGGTAGGCTCCTGGCATGACGAGGGTGGACGGAGGCGGGCAGTGCGGCCCGGGCTGGAGGCCACCTCTGGGGAGGGGAGACTCTCCCACTGGGCAGCCCCTTCAGAGATCCCGAGTCTGCCTTGAGGGGGACCAGTGGGCACCTGCCCTTCCTCCCAGGTCTGTTTTCCTTCCTTTGGGGGTGGCCTAGCGGGGTTAACCCTCCCTGAGCACCACCCGGTGTGGCCATCCCCATCTCTTGAATTGAAGCGGCGAATTTCTTGCCAGCCCAGCTCTTGTCATTCTGCCTAGACAATGCCTGCCTCTGCCCTGTCCCTAGCCTTGAGAGAGCTTTAAAAAGTCCTTGTTATCTGAGTCTTGGGCAGGACAACCACGCGTGGCCCTGTGGAGGAGGCGGGAACTGAGGACACCCAGGGGAGTGGCAGGTCCAGGACGGGATGGAGCCCTTCCCCCCAATTTGCAGGTGGCCGACACTGGTTCCAAGGTGTCAGGGAAGACTGTAGAGGCTCGGTCCTGGGCACTGGGCCCGGCTCGGAGCTGCCTGTCAAGGGCTCCTTCACGGCATGCTCCGTGGAGGACCCCAGGCCCCATGCTGGTGCTGTTTCCAGACCTTTCCTCCTGAGCTGGCACACACATATCTCTTGGGCAGCTGGAGCAGAAAGACAGTCATCTTTCTGCCACCCTCCTGGGTGGAGCCTGGTATCTAGGACCCTCCATACCCCGAGGCCCACCCTGTCCCTCTGACCTGGGTTTTTGGTTAGAACAGGGCTCTGCAGGCCCAGCCCCTCCTGCCCTCACCCCGGGGCCCCCGTTTCCCAGCTCTACCATGACCAATCCCTTCTGTCTCTACACCAGCTTAGGGGAGGCCTCGGTATCAGGGGAGGCTGTGGGGTGAGCGTCCAGCAGAGCCATCAGACAGCGGTCCCTTCTGCCCCACTCAGGAAATGCAGTGAGGCCAGGACCCTCCTGGGGCCAGGCTGCTTGCCTCTGTACCCTGCTGAGAATGCAGTGAGGACAGATGCCGGGAGGGGCCTGGGACAGGACATGAAGTTCCTGGCTTCCCGGCTGGTCCAGAGCAAGTGGCCTGAGGCTCAGCAACACCATGTGTCACCCATTAGTTCCCAAACTGCTTTTTCAGACAGGCCCTAGGAGCATCCCCACTGCGACCCAGTGTGGTGGACAGAGAGGCAGGGACAGCCCCTTTAACAGATGGGCCACGTGCCACCCCCAAGGTCACACTGTTCATGATGTCAAGGTCTTATGGAGCTCGGGTGCCAGCAGGTGTTGGGATGGGTGCATCACCTGTTCTGCTGGGAGACTAGGCACGTGGCATCGTCCCAGCCATTTCTTGATCTACCAGGCCCTGTCCTAGGATCCGCACTGGGCTGTCACTGACTGTGATTCTGCTGGGGTCGAGGAGTGTGAATGAGCTCAGCACAGCTACCCACTTGGCTTCCATTTCCCTTGTGTTCAGTGAGGGGACATGAGCCTGGCCGTGAAAGCCCTTACTGGGCAATTCTGGAAGTGGCTGAGGGGTGTGTCATTGCTGGGCTGGCTCCAGCCATCCCCTAGGGTGAGTTCTCCCATACAGCAAGCACAGCTCACTGGGATGACAGAGGACAATCTTCGGCCAAGCACTTAAGAGCAGAGAAATAAAGGAGCTGGGATGGTCTATAGCTGTGCTTAAACTTCCAGATGCCTGGCCCAGCGAGGTGGCTCAGGCCTGTAATCCCAGCACTTTGGGAGGCTGAGGCAGGTGGATCACTTGAGTCCAGGAGTTAGATACCAGCCTGGGCAATATGGGCAAAACCCCGTCTCTACAAAAAATACAAAAATTAGCTGGGCATGGTGGTATGCCCCTGAAATCCCACCTACTTGAGAGGCTGAGGTGGGAGGATCACTTGAGCCTGGGAGGCAGAGGTTGCAGTGAGCCATGGTCGCGCTATTGCACTCCAGCCTGGGTGAGAGTGAGACCCTGTCTCAAAAACAAACAAACAAAAACCCAGAAAAACAAAAAAATCTTCCAGGTATTCACGTGTGTACCCAAGTTCAGAGGGCGATGCTGTCCCCAGCAGTGTCCTCAGGGGCTGGCCGGGCCTCTGCACCAGGTTCTGGTTCTGCCATCCACAGCTTTGTGAGCAGGCCTTGAGCCCAGGGGTTTACTGCCGGGTGTCCCTGGCAAGTGAGGAGCCCTCTATGGGCCCCAGCGTTGCCATCAAAAGACAGGAGGTAAGGGGTGCTGAGCACTGGCTTGCAGCTGCTGCAATGGAAGGCCGGCATGCCTGCCCCTCCTCCCTTCCCAGGTCTACACAGCTCCCCGCCCTGGCTGCGACACTTGAGCTTGCCTCAGAGTTCTCAGGGCCTAGGATGTCGGGGGAGGGGGCCTCTCAGCCCCGGGGGCTCTGTGGGTGCCTCCGCTATACAGATTTGGGAAGGATTTGAAGCCAGCAGAGAGGTGGGTTTGTGCCCAAGCTTCCCACCCTGGGGCCAAAAAGGGGACATTGGTGAATATGGGGGTTGAGCCCAGCTCCAGCTTAGTGGCCCTGGGATTTCTTGGATCCCAGGAAGGGGCACAAGGCATCTGGTGCCACTGAGCAGCCCTGAGCCCCAGGCCATTCTACCAGCTCCAGGAAGCCCGGATTTCAGCTCCCACCGCTCCTGTGCTTGCTTCTATGCTGGCCCTGATGTCCAGCACCGTATGGGGCCTCGCTGGTAAGTGTCACAAATGCAGTATTTTTAAATGGCTGAACATTTTTAAATTTCTAAATATGTTGGAGGCCCAGAGTCTTTCATATGCAAATGCCTCTGGGGGGCAGGTTCCGGGGTGGGAGGAGATTGGGTTTCTCCACATGGCCCCTTGGGTGGGCTGGTTCTTTCCCACCTCATGCTCCCTCTGCCGGCAGCATCCTGATTCCTTCCTTCCCCAGGTCCCACCCACACAATCCTGGGTGGAGTCAAAGGCTTTGCTGAAGTTTCAGGACGTCAGAGGGGGTGCAGCCCGTTAGCTGCTGCGATCTTTCTCTCCTCCCTCCCCCTTCTGAGCTGATTGGAGGAACCCACTTTCCCAGCATTGATTATGAAGAGTAGTTTCCCCTTCCCTCTGCCTGCTCCAGACCTGTCCAGAGGCTGAGCACTGTCTCTGTCCCCATGGGTGGGCTCTCAGGGACATTCAGCGGCAGGACAGGACAGGACAGGGCTCAGGTCCAGCTTTCCTTCTTCCATCCCCATGGCCTCTGTACTGGTGAGACTGCAGGGGGTTATTTTTACAGATATGAATTTCACTGTCTACCATCCATCAAGAAGCAGAAGGGACGGCCGGGCGCGGTGGTTCATGCCTGTAATCCTGGCACTTGGGGAGGCCAAGGTGGGTGGATCACGAGGTCAGAAGATCAAGACCGTCCTGGCTAACACGGTGAAACCTCTTCTCTACTAAAAATACAAAAAATTAGCTGGGTGTAATGGCAGGCGCCTGTAGTCCCAGCTACTCAGGAGGCTGAGGAAGGAGAACCGCTTGAACCCAGGAGGCGGAGGTTGTGGTGAGCTGAGATCATGCCATTGCACTCCAGCCTGGGTGACAAGAGTGAAACACCATCTCAAAAAAAAAAACAAAACAAAAAACAAAGAAACAAAAAAAGAAGCAGATTCTAGAAAGGACTAGAATCTGTTTTTATTTCAATTAGCATCTTCCCCTTCCTGCTCCCTTTGCAAGGGGCCACAGGACACGTCCATCAGCTACCTGCAGCCTGCAGGGGTTGGAAGGGGCTTCTTGGTTTGTTTGTTTGTTTTTGAGACAGTTTCTCACTCTTGCTGCCCAGGCTGGAGTGCAATGGCATGATCTCGGCTCATTGTAAACTCTGCCTCCCAGGTTCAAGCAATTCTTCTGCCTCAGCCTCCCAAGTAGCTGGGATTTCAGGTGCGTGCTACCACGCCCGGCTAATTTTTTGTATTTTTAGTAGAAATGGGGTTTCACCACGTTAGCCAGGCTGGTCTCAAACTCCTGAACTCAGATGATCCTCCCACCTTGGCCTCCCAAAGTGCTGGGATTACAGGCGTGAGCCACCAAGAAGCTGAGGCCCTTTAGGCTTTGGAGTCAGCAGCTGGCCCTCCCAGGTTTAAGTCACTGCATAGCAATTGATCCATAAGAGGCGTTTTTGGGAGGATTTTATGGAGAAGAACCCAGGCCACCAATCATGCTATATAGAGTTCCTTCCTATTGCTTATAGAAGGTTTCAGGGCAATGGAAAACTCAGCCCATGAACCCCAAGGAAGCCCTTGCTCTATAAGCTCACTTGTCGCTGCATTTTAGAGTCCATGGATTTGGAAGGCGCGTAACTGACTGAGCCCTTGGTGGCTGTGCCCTTCATCCTCATCTGAGAAGAGCAGCTTCTCTCTGCAGCCTCCATCAGGCGGTCACTCAGCTTTGCCTAGAAAACCATCAGGGGCAGGAACTGCCATTTCTCAAGACCCCTTCCCCTTGGGGAAAGCCTTAGCTGTGTCCTGACCTGGTCTTTCCTGCAGAGTCCTTATAATGAGCAGGAATCCATACCTTAGTGTCCTGGTGTGGGTCCCTACCCTGTGACTCCTCTTCATGTGGTCCAAGGTGAGTCACAGGTCCTTCTCCTGTCTAGGCAAACACCCCTTTTTGTCCCTGCTGCTGTTCATGTGACATGGGTTGTAGCTCATGTTGGGGTTTCTCTCTGGGGCCTCCTTTCCATCTGTCTGGGTTGGGCATTCTCAGCCCTCACTTGTTTGCAGCCATCTTAGAGGTGCTGTCCCACATGTTCCCCCAGCCATTCCTATTCTTCCACTATCAAGTACAGCTTCTTTTACTCTGTGTCACTGACTCAGGCCACCCTGCTCCCTGACAACTGGTACAGTCTGCTGTAGCAGAAATAAACCAACCCCAAGCAGCATGGTAGAACAGGAAGCTCCCGACTCTCCCACCACCACAAATGCACCAGATAGAGCTATTCACAGGTCAGTTTCCTCAAGAGAAAGTCAGAGACCAACTGAGACTCATACCCATTGAGCAATGGAGAAAGCCACTTTGAATGGTTAGGAGAGTGAGGACACATTCAGGCATGGCTCTGGATACCTCACCACCCAGCTGGGAAGGAATCACCCCAGCTTCCTTCTCCCTGTGGAGAGGAGGGTTTGGACCTTAAACACAGCACAACAGTTTGCCTCTTATTTCACCAGCTCTGGGAGCAGAGAGGATTAGATGCCTGTGAGTCTCTCTAGACCACAGGAACAAAGCAGCAGTTTTATACAGGCATACAAGCACTTCCAGTGGCTTTATCCTCTGGGAACAGTACAGAGAAAGGGCTTAAAAAGAACAGCCCCCTGTTTCTTCCTCAGATAGAGCACCCTATCTTTCACAGCTTCCACTGGAAAGACTGCATCCTAAACTCCCTAGCTCCAGGGGCAAAGGGGACTGGCACGAATGTGTCTCTCTAGACCACAGGAAAATAAGCAGCAGTTTTATACAGGTGCACAAGCACTTCCAGGGTCTTCATACCCCAGCAGCAGCACAGAGAAGGGGCTTAAAAATACAGCCCCCTCTTTGTCCCTGGAAAGGGTTTATACCAAAAACTGAGTTCTCCAACTTTTACAGATACCTCCCAAAGGACTCCATCCTAAACCCCTTTGCTCTGTGAACAGAAGGGACCAAGCATATGTGAGTTTCCTTGGATCACAGAACAAAGAAGTGGTTTTAAATGAGTGTGTAAACACTTTCATGGTCTACACCCCCTTGGAGTAGTGCAGAAAGGCAGGAATGTGCAGTTCCCATTTGCTTTCCAGAAGAGGTTCTTGGCATACACTTCCAGTGGCTACTTGATGGCCTGGCTTCTAAATGAACTTGCATAAACCAGTTAACTGGGCAATGGAACAGAACAGGAGCCCTTTGACAGCTGGAACCAGAGCTTGGAGCTTCATAAGCCTTCCCTCAGGCTCATGCTGGTGATAAATCCAGACTTACCCATTCTTCATGGAAGGAGTTTGGCCATGTGCCAAGAGCCAGAACTTCTATAGCTCTCACCTAAGGTACTGTGTTTTTAATTACCAGCTGTGGGACTCAATGGGACTTTGCATTCCTGAGTGGCCCTAGACCACAAAGAAACAAAGAGGTGGGCCCAATGTCAGCAGCTATCACCCCAATACAGGCATTTGCCACAGATTTTATCCCCAGATTAACGCAGAGAGAGTGGGAGACAAATGCCTGCACCCAGCTTCACTGTAAAGATAGAAGGAATTGGAACACGTATCCAATACCCAACCTTTCCAGCTACATCTAGAGAGTCTGACTCCCATCTTACTGGTATTGGGGCACTAACATGATGTAGTACATCTTAAGCTCTGTGGGGCCACCACAAACAGAGACAGCAGTCTGGACAAACACAAAGATTTGAGGAACATCTTAAAATCTCCAGTTAGATGGATTGCCGAGATTTTTCTATGTTCTCACAAAACTGAAGGAAGTAGTTGTCCTATCTAATTCAAAGAGACCAACACAGAGAGTCAAGGAAAATGAAGAAACAGGAGATGATATTCTAAATACAAGAACAATATAAATCTCTGGTGAAGAACCAATCCAAGTGAAGTGGAGATACATGATTTAACTGACAGGGAATTCAAAATAACAGTCATAGAGATGCTCACCAAGATCAGGAGAGCAATACAAAAACAAACTGAGGATTTCAACAAAGAGACAGAAATTGTTTAAAAGCACTAAAGAGAAATCATAGCTTTGAAGAATACTATAACTAAACTGAAAAAGGATCAACAGCAGACTAGATCATGCAGAAGAATCTATAAATCCAAAGACAGGCCACTGAAAATCATCTAATATGAGAAGCAAAAAGAATGAAAAGGATTGGAGATAGCTTAAGAGACTCACAACTTATGCATTATTGGCATGGCAGAAGGAGAAGAAAGAGAGAGAAAGGGATAGAAAACAATGGCAGAAAACTGTTGCAAGCCTGGGGAATGAAATAGAAAGCCAGATCCCAGAGGATGCCAGATAAGATGAATCCAAAAAAGATCCACAGCAAGACACATTGTAATCAAATTGTCAGTAGTTAAAAAGAGTGTTGAAAGCAGCAAGGGAAAAGTGAATCATCATGTATAAGGGAACCTCCATATGACTATCAGCATACTTCTCAACAGAAACCTTGCAAGCCAGAAGGGAGTGGGATAACATATTCAAAATCCTAAAGGGAGAAAAAAAAGTCAACCAATGATACTATACCCAGAAATCCTCTTTCAAAAATAAAGGGTGACAAAGACTTTCTCAGACAAAACTGAGAGAGTTTTTGTTTTAGATCTGCTTTACAAGAAATGCTAAAAGGAGTTTTCTAAGTTGAAGGAAGAGGATGTTAATTGGTAATAGGAAAACATATGAAAGTATAAAACTCATTGGTAAAAGTAATTACATTATCAAATCCAAAACACTCTAATACTATAATGGCAGTAGGTAAATCATTTATATTTCCAGTACAAAAGTTAAAAGGTAAAACTATTAAAATCAACTAGAGCTACAGTGATTTGTTAAAAGATACAAATTATGAAAAGATGTAAAGTGTGACATCAAAAACATAAAATGAGGAAAAGTAAAAGTGTAGAGTTTATATATGCAATCAATGTTAAGTTGCTGTCAACTTAAAATAGCCAGTTAAGTATACAATGGCTTATATAAAATGGCTTAAGTATAATAGCCACAAAGCAAAAGCCTATAATAGATACACAACAGATAAAAAAGAACAGATCCCAAGCATAGCAGTAAAAAACGCCATCAAATCACAAAGGAAAAAAAACTAGAGGAAGAAAAGAACAAAGGATCTACAAACAGTCAGAAAACAATGAACAAAATGGTACTAGTAAGTCATCACCTGTCAATAATTAGTTTGAATGTAAATGGGTTAAATCATCCAATTAAAAGGCACAGAGTAGCTAAATGGATAAAATAACAAGAACCAACATATACTGCTTACACAAGACGCTCTTCACCTTAAAGGACACTTACAGACTGAAAGTGAAAGGATGGAAAAAGATAGTCCATGCAAGTAGGATTAAAAAAGAGAAGAGAGGTAGCTTTACTTATTTCAGACAAAATATACTTTATATATATATATATATATAGAGAGAGAGAGAGAGAGAGAGAGAGAGAGAGAAAGAGAGAGAGAGTCTTGCTCTGTCGCCCAGGCTGTGATTCAGTGATGCGCTCTCAGCTCACTGCAACCTCCGCCTCCCAGGTTCAAGCAATTCTCCTGCTTCAGCCTCCCAAGTAGCTGAGATTACAGGTGTGTGCCACCATGTCTGTCTAATTTTTTATTTTTACAGAGACGGGGTTTCACCATGTTGGCCAGGCTGGTCTCGAACTCCTGACCTCAGGTGATCTGCCCACCTCAGCCTCCCAAACTGCTGAGACTATAAGTGTAAGCCACAGTGCCTGGCCCAGACAAAATATACTTTAGATGAAAAATTATAAAAAGAGACAAAATCATTGTATAGTGCCATTCTATAGTGGTGAATTCATCAAGAAGGTATAACAAGTACAAATATATATGCACCCAACTTTGGAGCACCTAAATATATGAAGCATGCCTGCAATCTTAGCACTTTGAGAGGCCAAGGAGGGAGGATTGCTTGAGGCCTGGAATTTGAAACTAGCCTGGGTACCATAGCAAAACCTCATCCCTGTAACCAGTCAATCAAGCAACCAAGCAAGCAAACCTTAAGGAATCTGAAGGAAGACACAGATCACAACACAATAATAGCAGTGAATTGCAATTCCTCACTTTCAGCATTGGACAGATCCAAACAGAAAATCAATAAGGAAATATTGGATTCGAACTACACTGTAGACCAAATGATCTAAAAGATATACATATAGAACATTTCACCTAAAAGCAACATAATACACACTCTTCTCAAGTGAACATAAAACATTCTTCAAGAACATATATATTAGCCTACCAAACAAGTCTTAAATTTAAGAAGATTGAAATTGGCTGGGCGTAGCGGCTCACTCCTATAATCACAACATTTTGGAAGTCTGAGGTGTGAGGACTGCTTGAGCCCGGGAGTTTGAGACCAGCCTGGGCAACTTAGGGAGACTCTGTCTCTACAAAAAAATTTTTGAATTAGCTGGATGTGGTAGTGCATGCCTGTAGTCCCAGCTCCTAGGGAGGCTGAGTCAGGAGGATCGCTTGAGCCTGGGAGTTGCAGGTTGCAGTGAGTGTGATTAGTGCCACTGCATTCCAGACTGGGTGGTTCAAAAAACCAGAAAAAGATTCAGATCATATCAAGTATCTTTTCCAACCACAATGGTATGAAACTAGAATCAATAACAGAAGGAACTATGGGAAATTAACAAATATGTAGAAATTAAACAATATGCTTTTCTGATCAACTATTGGATCAAAGAAGAAATTAAAGGGTAAATTTAAAAATATCTTGAGACAAACAAAAACAGAAGCACAATATACCAAAACTTGTGGGATGCAGCAAAAGCAGCATTGTTTTGTTTTGTTTTTTTTGAGATATAGTCTCTGTTGTCCAGGCTAGAGTGCAGCAGCACAATCACTGCTCACTGCAACTTTGAACTCCTGGGCTTAAGCAATTCTCCCACCTCAGCCTCCCAAGTAGCTGGGACTACAGGCAGGTGCCACCACACCTGGCTAATTTTTTAATTTTTATTTTTGTAGAGACGGAGTCTTATTATGTTGACCACGCTGGTTTCAAACTCCTGGCCTCAAGCAATCCTCTCGCCTCAGCCTCCCAAAATGCTAGGATTACAAACATGAGCCACCATGCCCAGTCGAAAAAGGTATTCCTAAAAAGGAATAAGTAGGGAAGTTCTAAGAGGGAAGATTATAGCAATAAATGCTTATGTCAAAAAAGAAGAAAAATCTCAAATAAACAGGTTAATGTTATGCCTCAAGGAACTAGAAAAAGAAGAACAAACTAGGCCGGGTGTGGTGGCTCACACCTGTAATCCCAGCACTTTGGGAAGCTGAGGCAGGTGGATCATCTGAGGTCAGGAGTTCGAGACCAGCCTGGCCAAAATGGTGAAACCCCGTCTTTACTTAAAAAAAAAAAAAAATAGCCAGGCATGGTGGTGGGCACCTGTAATTCTAGCTACTCTGTAGGCTAAGGCAGGAAAATCGCTTCAACCCAGGAGGTGGAGGTTGCAATGAGCCGAGATTGTGCCATTGCACTCCAGCCTGGGCAACAAGAGCAAAATTCCATCTAAGAAAAAAAAAAAAAAAAGACCAAACTAAGGTGAAAATTAGTAGAAGGAAGGAAATAACAAAGATCCAAAGATCAGAGCAGAAATCAATGAAATAGAGACTAGAAATTCTAAACAATACTAAATCAACAAAATAAGACTTGGTTTTTAAAAAGCTGAACAGAATTGACAAATCCTTAGCTAGACTAATAAAGAAAAAAGAGAGAAGACTCAAATAAAATCAGAGATGAAAGAGTAGTTACCTTGATAACAGAAATACAAAGGATCAGAAGAGATTACTATGAGCAATTATACACCAACAAATTGCACACCTAGAAGAAATGAATAGATTCCTAGAAATATAACCTAAATACTGATCATGAAAAAAATGGGAATCTGAACAGACTGATAACTAAAAAGGAGATTGAATCAGTAATTAAAGGTCTACCACCGACAACAAAAAATCCCAGGATGAAATAGCTTCATGGTTAATTCTACCAAATATTTAAAGAAGAGCTAATACCAATTCTTATCAAGCCCTTCCCAGAAATTGAAAAGGAAAGAATACTTTCAAACTCATTCTACAAGGCCAGCTTACTCCGATACCAAGCCAGACAAAGACACGACAAAAAGGAATAAGTACAGACTCAATCACTGATGAACATGCATGCAAAAATCCTCAAGAAAATACTACGTAAACCTATTCACCAGTACATTAACAAGATCATTCACCGTGGGCCAGGTGTGATGGCTCATGCCTGTGATCCCAGCATGATGTTGAGGTGGATGGATCACTTGAGCCTCAGAGTTCAAGACCAGCCTGGACAATATGGCAAAATCCTGTCTTTCTAAAAATACAAAAATTAGCCAGGTGTGGTGGCACATACCTGAAGTCCCAGAATTGCTTGAATATAGGAGGCAGAAGTTGCAGTGAGCCAAGATCATGCCACTGTACTCCAGCCTAGATGACAGGGTGAGATTCTGTCCCCCAAAAAAAATAAAAACAATAAAAATAAAAGGAAGAAAAAGATTATCTCTGAGATGCAAGTTTGGTTCAACATATGCAAATCAACGTTGAGTCACCATATTAGCAGAATGAAGGACAAGAAATCATATATTCATCTCAATAGATGAAGAAAAAGCATTTGACAGAGTTCGATCCTTTCATGATAAAAAAACTCTCAACAAAGTATGTATGCAAGGAATGTTCCTCAACTCAATGAAGGTCATACATGACAAGTCCATAGCTAATATCATACTCAACAGTGAAAAGATGAATTCTTCTCCTCTAAGATCCGGAACAAGGCAAGGATGCCTGCTGTCACCATTTCTGTTCTACTGGAAGTCTTAGCCAGAGCAATTAGGCAAGAAAAAGAAATAAAAGGCATCCTAATAGGAAACGATGAAGTGAAATTGTCTCTGTTTGCTGACATGCTCTCATATATAAAAATCCTAAAGATTTCCCCCAAAAAACTGTTAGAACTGATAAACAAATTCTGTAAAGTTGCAGGATACAAAATCAACGTAGAAAAATCAGCAATGTTTCTTTATACTAACAACTAAGTATCTGAAAAAGAAATTAAGAAAACAATCCCACTTAAGAGAACATAGAAAAGGTTGGAGTGTGGCCAGGTGCAGTGGCTCATGTCTGTAATCCCAGCACACTGGGAAGCCAAGGTGGGTGAATCATGAGGTCAGGAGTTTGAGACCATCCTGGCCAACATGGTGAAACTCCATTTCTACTAAAAATACAAGAGTTAGCTGAGTGTGGTGGCATGTGTCTGTAGCCCCAGCTATTTGGGAGGCTGAGGCAGAAGAATTGCCTGAACCCAGGAGGCAGAGGTTACAGTGAGCTAAGATCACACCATTGCACTCCAGCCTGATGACAGAGTGAGACTCTGTCTCAAAAAAAAAGAAAAAGGTTGAAGGTCAGTGATGCAATCATAGCTCAATGTAACCTTGACCTCCTGGGCTCAAGCAATCCTCATGCCTCAGCTTCCCAAGTAGCCAGGACTACAGGTGCATGCCACTATGCCAAGCTGATTATTGTTGTTATTATTATGATTATTATTTTGTAGAGATAGGGCTTGCTATGTTGCCCAGGCTGGTCTCAAACTCCTGGCCTAAAGTGATCCTCCCACCTTGGCCTCTCAGAGGGCTGGGATTACAGGCATGAACTACCTTACCTAGCCTTGGACAATGGGGAAGGAACAGTCTCTCTCTTTTTCTTTTTTCTTTTCTTTTTTTTTATTTTTTTATTTAAAGACAGGGTTTCACCATATTGGTCAGGCTGGTCTCGAACTCCTGACCTCAGGTGATCCGCCCACCTTAGCCTCCCAAAGTGCTGGGGATTACAGGCGTGAGCCACTGCGCCCGGCGGGACAGTCTCTCTCTTAATAAATAGTTTTGGGAAAACTAGATCTTCACATACAGAAGAATGAAAATGGGTCTTTATCTCGCTTTTTATACAAAAATTAACTCAAAATAAAGACTTAAATGCAAGACCTGAAACTATAAAAGTACTAGAAACAACATATGGGAAAGGCTCCATGCCATTGGTCTGAGCAGAGATGGCTTGGAATAACCCCAAAAGCACAGGCAGCAAAAGCAAAAATAGACAAATTGTATTACATCGAACTAAAAAGCTTCTTCACAGCAAAGGAAACAGTTGATAGGGTGAATAGACAACTCAAAGATTGGGAGAAGATATTTGCAAATCACACACGGTAAAGGGCTAATATCCAAATACACAAGGAACTCAAATGACTCAATAACAAAAAACAAATAACCCTATTTAAAAAAGGGCAAAGGACTTGAACAGACATTTCTCAAAACAAGACATACAAATAGCAAACAGATAGATAAAAAAAGTGCTCAATATCACTAATCATCAGAGAAATGAAAATTAAAACCACAATGAGATATCACTTCACAGCCGTTAGCTTAGCTATTATAAAAGAGATGAAAGATAGTAAGTGTTTACACGGATATAGAGAAAAGGGAACCATTATACATTGTTGGTAGTGTTGTAAATTAGTACAGCCATTTTGGATAACAGTATGAAGATTTTTCAAGAAAAATAGCATTACCTGGAGGGCTAAGTGTTGTGGCTCATTCCTGTAACCTCAGCACTCTACTCTGGGAGGCCAAGGGGGAAGGACCACTTCAGACCAGGAGTTCAAGACCAACCTGGACAACATAGTGAGACTCTATCTCTAAGAGAATTAATTACCTGTATCATATAATCCAGCAACCCCTCTACTGGGTACATACTCAAAGGATTGAAATTTGTATGCGGAAGAGATGTCTGCACTGCCATGTTCATTGCAGATTTATTCACAATAGTCAAGATATGGAAATAACTCAAGTGTTCCTAAATGGATAAATTGATTTTTAAAATGTGGTGTATTTACATAACAGAACACTAGTCAGCCTTATAAAAACAGGAAATTCTATCATTTTCTTTCTTCCTTCCTTCCTTCCTTCCTTCCTTCCTTCCTTTCTTTCTTTCTCTCTTCTTTCTTTCTTTTTTGAGACAGAGTCTCACTCTGTCACCCAGGTTGAAGTGCAGTGGTGCGATCTCGGCTCACTGCAGCCTCTACTTCCCAGGTTTAAGCACTTCTGCTTCAGCCCCCCGAGTAGCTGGGATTACAGGTGCACGCCGCCACCCCCGGCTATTTTTTATATTTTTAGTAGAGATGGGGTTTCACCATGTTGGCCAGGATGGTCTTGATCTTCTGACCTGTGGATCCACCCGACTCGGCCTCCCAAAGTGCTGGATTTACAGGTGTGAGCCACCGCGCCCAGCCGAAATTCTGTCATTTTCAACAACATGGATGAACCAAGAGGATATGAAGTGAAATAAGCCAGGCACAAGGGGAGGTGAACGGGGAAGGGGAAAGGTTGGTCAACAAGTACAAAGTTACAGTTAGTAGGAGGCATAAGTTCTGGTGCTCTATTGCATAGCAAGGTGACTATAGTCAATAATAATTATTATATATTTAAAAACAGCTGAAAGATGGGATTTTACTTTTTTTTTTTTTTTTTTTTGGGTCAGAGTTTTGCTTTTGTTGTCCATGCTGAGTGCAGTGGCATGATCTCAGCTCACGGCAACCTCCACCTCCTGGGTTCAAGCATTTGTTCTGTCTCAGCCTCCCATGTAGCTGGGATTGCAAGCATGTGCCACCATGCCCAGCTAATTTTTGTGTTTTTATTAGAAATGGCGTTTCACCATGTTGGTCAGGCTGGTCTTGAACTCCTGACCTCAGGTGATTCCCCCTCCTTGGCCTCCCGAAGTGCTGAGATTACAAGCGTGAACCACCAAGCCCAGCCAAAGATGGGATTTTAAATATTCTCATCACAAAGGAATAATAAGGATTTGAGGTGGTGGATATGCTAATTAGCCTGACTTGATCATTCCGCAATGTAGTTATGTATTGAAATGTCACATTGTACCCTATAAATATATACAATTATTATTTATCAATTAAAAATAAAATAAAACTGGCTAGGGCGTGGTGGCTTATGCCTGCAGTCCCAGCCCTTTGTTAGACTAAGGCAGATGCATTGCTTGAGCCTAGGAGTTCAAGACCAGCCTTCGCAACATGGCAAAACCCTGTCTCTACAAACAATATAAAAATTAGCCAGGCCTGGTGGTGTGCACCTGTAATCCCAGCTACTTGGGAGGCTGAGGTGGAAGGGTCAGTTGAGCCCAGGAAGCAGAGGTTACAGAGCCAAGATCATGCCTGGGAGACAGAGTTAGGCCCTGTCTGTCTCAAAAATAAAAAAGAAAACACACACACACACACACACACACACAAACACACACAAAATAAAATAAAATCTATAAACACATCCACACATAAAGCAACCCCATTGGTCACAGTGAATGCCTCCTCCCCAGCCTCCCCACTACCCTGCTGCAAGGTTCAAGGTGCCCAGAGGGCTGCATGGTTCCGTCCCAAGCTGGGCCTCTGCCCAGCATGAGCTCATCAGGTTGCAAGGGAGTGAGATGGTTCCTGGCTTCCCCAACCTCAGCTGCCACCCAGGATCCCGCAGCCTCTGGCAGAAGCTCATGGCTGATTCATTGGATCAGCAGGCAGCTCAAATCCCCAAGAAGCAGTCACATGGTGCAGTCAAATTGCATCTTTCCTTGTCTATATTTTGCATAAATAATAATTTTAAAAAGCTCCTACCATCCTGTGGAACCAAACCATTGCAGGGACTGCTGTCAGGAATCTGTGTGGAGAGGTCTGAAGGTAGCTCCTTGGGGAGAATTTTCCTTTTCTCTAAGGAGCCCAGACAGGGTGGGTGGAGGTGGGAAAACCATGCTGGCTGATAACAACAAATTTGCAAATCTGGTGAACAAAGCAAGGGCCACAACAGGGCACCAGGGCCTAGCCACCTCCCTGTGAAGGGTAGATAGTGGCCTCATCTTTTGACAGGGAGCTGGTGCTTCCTTCTTGAAGGGTAGGTCAAGAGCCACGTGACTGGCTCCCAGTCACCATGCCAAGTGTATTGGCAAAGACTGGCATCTCTAGTGGCAAGGTTCTCTCAAGGGGAGCTTCCAGCTGCTTGCTGGTGTTGGGGTCTGGTATGTGCACTGGCAGCAAATGGGGAAGCTGGGGTCAGCTGGGGTCAGCAGGCCCTGGGCTGCCTTAGATGAAGAGGTGCAACTGCAAATCCCACACAGCTCCCTCCAGGCCTCTGGAGCCCTCTAGGAGGCTGAGATTCAGGGAGGCTTCCTTTAGGGGCAAAGGCCAGTTACCCAGCTGCTAACCCAGTGGGGAGGCTGGTTCCTGGAACCAGTGGGGCCAGGGCACGATCAGATACAACGTCAGCACCCAGGCCAGAAGGGCACAGCTGGGATCCCCCTTGAGTCTTCCCAAGAGGCTATAGGGAGTGTGCTCCTCTCCCTAGATCATGAGGCTTCCTGTGCCAATCACTGGAGCAGGGGCTCAAGGGAACTCAATGGGCAGGGGACTCTGAGTCTGGTGGGGACTGAACCTGTGGTGCCTTCTGGAGTCTGTGCTCTGCAGTGAGTGAGATGGCCCTGCTCACAGGGAGTTGCTCAGCCTGAGCATCCTGCCCAGTACTCAAGCACTTCAGAACTAACCTGGACCTTGGGGTGTGGTTAAGGGATGTCAGGCCCTCCTGAGTGCTTACTGTTTACTGAGCTCACCACGTGCCTTGCCACAGCCCTGGGCTGTGGGTGCCCCAAGAGCTCATGCTTAATATCGAGCTGCGTGCTGGCACCTTCACCCTTTATGCAGGCACCCACTCCACACAGTTCTCGGGTGTCCCGGAGGAAGGGAGTTGGGTGCCCCAGGCCAGGAGTTGACACAGTACCCACTCCGGATTGCACGCTTTCAGTGGATTGCGAAGGATTATTAGAGTTGAGTGTGTCTGTCTAAGTGAATTGACGGATTATATGATCTAGTTTTAACTGAACGCATCCTCCAAAATGGCCAAGCGGCTCACACAAGATTACTGTAAGGAATCTGCAACTAACACTAGAAACCCAGAGCAGGTGAACCATAGCAGAAGGGAGAGCTGAGAACTCCGCATTATTCCTGGCTGAGCTCAGGGCACAGACCTGAACAGAAGGTTGCCCCTAATATATAAAATAAGCAACAAAACTCCCACTCTGTGGTTACTCCCACTCTGTGAATTTCTCCCACTCTGTGGTTACTGCGGAAGTTTGCCACGGGTGCCTTGTGCCTGGAGGTATTGGTCTTCAGCAATGTGAAATCCTCATGGCTGGCAAGGTGTCTAAAACTAAGTTTTCAGAACCGAAGAGAAATCTGTGCAGTTTTTTCCCAGCAATGTCTAAAGTTCTGTACAGTTCAGCCCAGTACTTCTTAGTATTTCCCTAAGCAATGATAAATATTTGGAAAGCTCTTTTAAAGTTTTTGCATGATAGCATGAGACTAAAACACCTACCACCAAGCAGACACTTACTCTTTCTGCTGCAGGAAAAATGGCAGAAACAATGAGCAGTAAATGATCTGCCGACAAACCGAAAGGCATTTCTTTGTCAGCAAACACCTTCGGAAGATGTAGAGAAAACACTGCCGAAGATTGGAAGAAACTCGTGTTAGAGCAAATTACCCAGTGTGGGAGGTTTGCTTTGCAGTAGGCTGAAAGCACAGATGTTCCCAACGTGGCTCAGCTGAAGGTATTTGCCAGGTTCTGTTCCAATAATGAAATATACACACTGCTGCTTTCTTTTCTTTCTTTCTTTGCTTTTTCATGAGCCATTAAAGGGAAGATATAGCAAACAAGATATATTGCCAATAATAAATGTCTTCTTTAAATAAAAAACAATGTCATATGGGAAATGGTAAAAATGCAACCATGGATGGAAGAGCTACTCAGATAGGATTTTTTCAAAAAGGGTTCTGGATATGAATCAGGGTGCAGGGGTAGTTTCTTCCTTAGTCCTCACTCGTTGGCTCATCCCCAGTCTAATCAGCATAGGGAGGAAGTAGAAGCCTGAAGGGCACATAGAATTTTGCAGGAGGCCATCAGTGGGCTAATTTTATAAAGCCAAGCTTGTAGTGTTAGAGTAGAATCTTTACTATACTTGGTAAGGAGATTAGGTGTGACCATGAAAACTTTCCAGCCAAACAGAATGACCTATCTTTATGGCAAAATACTGAAGAGTATTTTGCCCCAAGTTTCCCGCCCTCTCTGCTTAACTTTCCCTCCCCCTTTATTTTTTAAAAAATTTAGCAGTAATTTGTAATGTATATTTCTGTTTCTGCTTCCCTGTGATTAAGTCTTTTTTTCCTTGTGAATATTCTTTTTAAAATTTTAGATTCAGGGGTACACGTGCTTGCTTGTTACATGGGTAGACTGCATACCGGTGGGGATTAGGCTTCTAGTGAACCCAATACCCATATAATGAACTTGTACCTGATAGGCAACTTTTCAACCCTCGCCCCCACTCCCACCTCCCTCCTTTTTTTTTTTTTTTGAGAGGGAGACTCCCTCTGCCGCCCAGGCTGGAGGCAGTGGCATGATCTCAGCTCACTACAACCTCTGTCTCCTGGGTTCAAGTGATTCTCCTGTCTCCGCCTCCTGAGTAGCTGAGATTACAGGTGCCTGCCACCACACCCAGCTAATTTTTGTATTTTTAGTAGAGACAGAGTTTCACCATGTTGACCAGGCTGGTCTCAAACTCCTAACCTCAAATGATCCACCCATCTCAGTTTCCCAAAGTGCTGGGATTACAGGTGTGCGCCATCATGCCTGGCTAATTTTTGTATTTTAATAGAGATGGGATTTCACAATATTGACCAGGCTGGTCTCGAATCCCTGACCTCAAATGATCTGCCCCCGTTGGCCTCCCAAAGTGTTAGGATTACAGGTGTGAGCCACTGTGCCCAGCCTCCCTCCTTCCTAAAGACCAAAGTGCTTACACTTTTGAGATGACAAGAGCTACTTGTTTTAGGCAATCAGGAAAAAGCTTGAAAAATAAATGTACTTTTCTTGCATCTGCTCTTTCAAGGTAAAGATGTCTTTTCAATGAGAAAAAATGAGAAAGTAATCATCTTGGAATGAAATCTCATGCCAAGGAAGGAACATTTTTTAGAACAGAAGTTTGAGAGTGTTTTCATTGATATATGAATTTTGTGGTCAAAAATGTATGTGACTGATAAAATCCTCATCCCTACACACTTAAAAAAACTTGAAAGCAGATCATATATTCTAATCTGTTTTTAAAAATTTAGATATAATTTTCATACCACAAAATTAATGATTTTATTTTGTTTTTTAGACATGGATTCTCATTTCCCAGGCTGTAGTCCTACAGCTGTTCACATATGCGACCAGGGCTCCTCCAATCAGCTCCAATATTTTTGTGACAGCCACTAAAACCCAGGATTAAAAAAACTACCCTGAGAGCCAGATCTTCAAACTGATGTTTTACTACTTTATTTCAAGCTTTTAGTAAATAAGAAATCACATTGAATCATGCTACTACTTCTTGCAAAAGCAAGATGCTTTTTTGCACCTCTGTAAATGTACAAATAAATTTGTAATACTGTAGAATTTGCTGGAATATGTGGTTGATTTCACCTTTATTTAATTCTTTTCAGTGTTCTCTTGGGGCAGGTGTGGTACTAACCACGAGTGTACTGGGATGGGTGCTCCAGAATGCTTTAGGAGGGAGGTCAGAAACACCCAGAGCCTGCTCCTTTCACCAGCTCTCACCTCTGCCCTCTACCCTCTACCACCCACACCCTCTGCCCAAAAGACCAGACCCTTCTCCTAGCAGTAGCCAAAGCGCTCATTTCTCAACCAGGGTGGGTCACAGCCCTCCTCAAAGACCTCCAACCACACCCCTCCACCCAGACTTCACGGTCCCCTATGCCCCCCCACTCTCCTGACCCCTCAGGCTTTCCCCTCTTCTACCCACCTACCCACCCACCTACTCTGATCCAGCTACCAGCCTCCCAGAGCACCTGCTGTCACTGCCCCAGGGCCTTGGCACTGCTGTGCCACTTTGCTGAAGCCCCAACTCTGTGCAGGTCTCTTGCTCAACCGTCTGCTCCTCAGCAGCCCCTCCTGGCATGTTATCCACCCCTACACACACTGTGCCCACAGGCACTCATGATTTTTCTCCTAGGAAGTAGTACTGGCATTACATTGTCTAACACTTTCTTTTATTATTTATTGCTTTCTCTCCTAGGAGAATGGAGGCCTTGAGAAGGCAGGACAGTCTTCCTTGTTGAGAAATCTATGCCCAGAGTTCAGATGTCCTGGGAGGGGCCACGGGCTTTGGGTCTGGGCTGCTGCCCTGCACCCAGAGCTCCCCAAGTGCTCCTTGGATCTCCTTAACTGGAATGGGCATGGGGGGCTGGGAGTATCTGAGTGGCCTCGACTTGGGGCAAGCATCTGCTTCATTGGTCCCTTGGTCAGGTGCAGGGTTGTGGAATGATCCCAGTGGGGAGACAGCAAAGGACTGTGTCAAGGCCCCCCAGGGATCCCCACCCCAGAGCCTCCTTGGGTGGGTTACAGGGTTAGACGGTAGGTTGCAGGGTGGTGGGAAGCTGCTCTTCTCCAGGTGTCCTGATGCACTCAAGTCCTTAGCTGCCAGGACTGAAGCTAAGAACGGTGGTGCACACGGTCTGAGTGTGTCATGTCCCGGGTGGGAGGACGTCTCTAGGTCCATGCCTGCTTGGTCCTCCTCAGGCTAGAGGTGGAGTGGGTGCTGGGTGGTTAGGGTCTCTTTATTGTCTGGGGTGCAGGCAGCCGCATGGCACAAACCTGCAGTCTCTGGGGTTGGGAGGAAGAATCAGAGAGCAGCTGGGGGCGGGGTGAGGGGGGAGGTTTGTCCTGGGAATTCCAGCCTCAGCTCACCCAGCTGACTCCCTGTGCTTCTGCTCCCTGGAGGGGATACGGAGTGAAGAAGGGCAGCGCCGCACCAGTTGAGGCTGGTTTATCTCTAGGAGGTGAAGGTCCCGCGGCAGGACACCGGTGTGTGTTCTCTGGGAGTGGCAGCTCTGGACAGGGACCAGGGCAGGACCCCTGGAGGTGGGGAGCAGGAGAACTCGGGGGTGGGGCGTTCAGGGAATAGCTGCCGCCCCCAGCAGCAGCAGGGTCCCGGCCAGCAGAGGTAGTGACTGGGGAGCCAGGTGGGCCGCGTTGGTCGTATGGGCAGGAGGCGCGGAGTTGATGGTGCTGGCGGGAGGGGTGGCGTTGGTGGTGCCGGCGGGGGGCGTCAGGTCGCAGGCCGCGTAGGGCTCCAGGCAGGCGGCGAAGGCCATGACATGTGCTACGAAGCTCTGCTCCTGCACACCGTGCACCAGGTGCGCCTGCGGGCCGCGCGCGAACACCGCCACGTCTTCGCCTCCGTGGGTCTCGGACGACAGGGGCACAGCTGCCTGCTGCTTGTAATCGGGGCTCCCTGGTAGGACAGTGAGTGCAGTTCAGGGTAGGCAGACGGCGTCCCTCTCCCGTGAATGCCCCCATCCCTGGCCCCCTGGCACCCCGAGCCACCATCCAGCCCCACTTACCGCTGTCGCTCTCATTCACGTCTGGTCGCACGCTTGAGTTGAACGCATAGCCTGGGCCATTGCCATAGAGGATGGACGTGTAGGCTTTGCTGTCCTGAGCCTTGCTGGGGGCCAGCCCTGTGGGGAGATGGGGGTCCCTGTGGTTGAGCTGAACGCGGCTGTGGGAGCGCCTCCCATGTGCCAGACATCGCCACTTTTTCCCTGTTCAGGTGTTTGGTCCTCACAAGATCTCTACAAGACAGGTGCCAGCATTACGCATATTTAACAAAGGAGAAAACCGAGGCTCAGACTTCACCCACATAATTGATGCAAGAGCACCTGCCCCTCTGCCCAGGCCTACCGAAGATGGAGCTCCCTCTCAAGGTGTATCCACCAAAGGAGAAGACGTGGGAGTGGTCAGCGGTGACGAGGGTCAGCGTGTCCTCCTCACTGGTGAGCTGGCCCGCCCTCTCAATGGTGTCGTCAAACATTACCGCCTCTGTCAGCGCAAGATAAGCTATGCCCTCATGATGACCATGGTCGATGCGGCCGCCTGCAGGAAGGCCAGAGCGGCGTGATGCTTGAACCTACCCTGCCCTGCCCCGCCTTGCTCCATTCCCCGGGGGATACCACACACCCTCCACGAAGAGGTAGAAGCCGAGGGGGTTCCTGCTCAGCAGGCGTAGGGCGGCCTCCGTCATCTCCATCAAGGAGGGGTCTCGTGTGGGGTCTCGGTGGATCTCATATTTCGTGTCTCCGGGCTCAAAGAGACCTGTGGGACAAGGGGCTTGGTGGTGACTGGCAGGCTGGGGGTGGGAGGGTGCTGGCAGACCTGCACACAGGCTCGGAAGGTGCCATTTGAGGCTGTCCAAAGGGTGCCAGGGCAGGAAGGGGGTCATTACCCATGAGATGGGTCACAGCCGGGTCCAGGGAAGCCTGCATGAGCTCAGTGCGGTTCCACACGTACTGGGCACCCTGCAGGGACACAGCCAGGCCTCAGCCCACAGCCCTGAGCCCCACACCTGTGCCCTCCCCTTGCTGTGACCCCACACCCACCAGCCCCCATCACCTGGTGCTTGGCCAGCCATTCCTGCACCAGGTTCTTCCCATCCAGCCTGATTCCGTTCTGGCTGGCATCACTTGGGTACTCAGGGTCTGGGGTCCCCGTGGGAAACATGTACTTTCGGCCTCCTCCCAGGATCACCTGGGGACAGAGGATGAGACAGGTGGGTTTGGGTCCTGGCTGGCCCCGTGCCCCCTCCTCATGCACAGCCCTTGGCTCCCCTCCCCAGGCCTGTGGGAAGGGCCCCGCCTGCACTGCACCTTCTATGTCTCCAACCTCCAGACCCTGCTGGCCCCATCAGGCTGTTGGTTGCCTGGATCTGAGCCTGTGCTCCCACCCTCCCCTCTGCCCAGCCCCAACCCTTGGCCTTGGGGTCTCACGTCAATGTCCATGTTGGAAATGAGCTGTGTGGCGATGTCCTGGCAGCCCTCCTGGCGGGCCGAGGCAGGCATGTCAGCATCTGAGTACCAGTTTCGGTTCACTGTGTGTGCGTAGGTGCCGGCTGGCGAGGCGTGCTGTACCCGTGTGGTGGTCACCACTCCCACTGACTTCCCTGAGGGTGACAGAGGTCAGGATATGCAACAGAGGTCTGTGACCTGGCCCTGACCCTGCAGCGGGCCCCAGCTCACCTGCCTTCTTGGCCCGGTTCATCACGGAGACGACCTCGTTGCCGCGGGTCGTGTTGCACTGGTTAACACGGGCGGCTGCGCTCAAGCCGATGGTCTTGTAATTGGCCTTGACCCCGCACAGGTAGGCCGTGGCTGTACCTGCGCTGTCTGGCACCTGTCTATCCACATTGTATGTCTGGGGACGGAGACACCCTGAGCTCTACTTTGGGGCAGATGCACAGACCCCAAGCAGGGCCCTGGTTCTGGTCCTCTGGGATCCTAACTGCCCCCAGCTCCTAACTCAGGCCCCAGCTGTCCAGAGTCCCTCCCTCTTGCCACCCCCCATATCCTTGACCCCTTCCCTCTACTTGGAGGACTCCGAGGTGGCCCAGCCCTCACCTTGGACAGAGCCACGTATGGGAAACGGTCCATGGCCAGGGGTGTCTCAGGCCCCAGTTTGCCATTATTCTGCCCCTTTAGGATCCTGGTGGCTGTCACTGTGGGTACCCCCATCCCTGAAGGAGCAGAAATGTGTGAGGCTTGGGTGTCAGGGCTGACCTGGAACCACCAACGGTCTGGGTGCCGGGGCTGCAAGGGCCAGGCTGGACAGGACTTGCTCACTCACCGTCACCCAGGAAGAGGATGAGGTTCTTGGCGACTCTCTGGATGGGCTGAAGTTTCTTGGCGGCATCCAGGGCCTCGGCTGCCTGGCGGTTCCAGAAGGCCGGGTTCTCCTCCTCAACTGGCCAGGGAGAGAGCAAAGATCAGGTCAGCCTGGCTGAGGGGAAGCCCTGTGTGCAGAACAGTGGGGGAGGGAGCTTCATTACCTGGAATGACGCCCAGGGAGAGCTGTAGCCTCAGGCCCAGCAGCAGCAGCAGCACCCAGGGTCCCTGCATGTCTTGGGGACAGCAGGAGGGAGGCAAGATGGGGACACCAGATACCAGATACAGTGCAGGCTACCTGGGTTTAAATCAGGGGTGGACTTTGCCCCTGGCTATAAATGCTCCACGTCTCTCCCCACGCCCCTGGTGTCCATCTTGACCCCACCCAGTCCTGTGACCTGAAGCCAAGCTTGCTGAAGGGAAGGGACAGGGTGTGGCTCACAGTGTCTTGTGGGAGAACCAGCGCCACTCCTTCCTTTGCCTCATTGGTTCATACTTCCCAGCTCCTGCCTGGCTCTGTTCTGGTGTGAAGAGAGGTGAGACTGGGGACACAGCCCACGAGCCCCAGAGGAGTGTGAAAGGAGGCACATTTGGTGGCCTGGCTGCCCTGGAACATACCTGGTGTGTGTGGGTGCCCACAACTGTGTCATGAGGATGCAAGGTTGGGGGAAGGGCCAGCGCCCCGGGCCAGCCAAGCCTGGGCTGGGTCTTCCAGAGCAGCTTGTGCACTTGAGGTCAATCCGTTCCCTTGCACAGGTAGATGGAGCTGGGTGAGTCTGTTTTCCATGGGCCCTGGGCACACCCAGAACTGTAGCCTCTGATAAGGTGCTCAGAGAGTTTGGTAACCTCGGGCTGAGTTCAAAAGTATTGCTCCAATCCAGACATCCCACTCTGAGTGTGTAGCCAAAGAAATGTGAGCCAGGGACATGCTCCCAGCATCCACAGTGGCCAAGAGCTGGAAGCAACCCGTGTGCATCCACAGACGGATGCAGAAACCAGACAGGGACCCACATCCAGGGGAGGATCGTGCAGCCTTGAAGAGGAAGGAGCCCCTGACACCTGCCACAACGTAGGTGAACTTGAGGACATTATGCTCAGTGAAATACGCAGTGCCAAAGGACGAATAATCATGAATACACTTCTCTGAAGTCCCTAGAGGAGTCAAATTCATAGAAACAGAAGTGGATGGAGGTTCCCTGGGACTGGGGGAGGCGCAGTGGGTTAGGGTTGGGGTTGGCGTTAGGGTTAGAGTTGGAGTTTAACAGGGACAGAGCTTCAGGGCTGCAGGATGAGAACATTCTGGAGATCAGCTGCACAACAAGGTGCATGTACTCAACACGGCCGCCCTGTACACTTGACAATGGTGAAGGAGGTAAATGTGATGTACTGTGTTTTGTAGCACAATTCAGAAATTGGTCCAAGAAGAAAAGCCTCCTCCAGCTCCACCCACCCCAGCTCAGCCACAGCAGCCCTCCTCCACTCAGGCCTGCTCACCCCGAGCCACAGGCTTGGTCCCCACTGCCCAGGTGACCTCACCTGCTGCCCAGCTTCTGCCTGTCCCACCCCACTCCCCACCACGCCCAGGGGCCTCCCCTCAGGTCGAGCTTTCTGAAGTCATCCTCCCTGCACCCTGCCTGGCTTCCCGCTGTCGTCCTGGGGCTCTCAGGGAAGATGTTGCCCTCGTGGGGCCTTCCTGCCCCCTGGTAGTCACCCCCCTAGTTCCCAATACCTCCTGCTTCATCTTGCTGCGTTAGGAACATTCTTGGCTAAAGGTCAGAGGAGACTCACTAACGGGCAGGCAATTAATTAATTCATTGATTCATTCCAAAGTCGAGGTGAGTCAGGAGGCTTTACAGCCACCCTGAGTTTCATGTTTAAGTTGGAATTTTTGACAGAACCATAGATTCACATGTAGTTGTAAGAAATAACACAAGCCAGCCTCAGTAGCTGATGCCTGTAATCTCAGCACTTTGGGAGATCACGAGTTCAGGAGATTGAGACCGTCTTGGCTAACACCATGGACTCCCTGTCTCTACAAAAAATATAAAAAATTAGCCTGGCATGGTGGCAGACACCTGTAATCCCAGCTACTCAGGGGGCTGAGGCAGGAGAATCGCTTGAACTCAGAAATCGGAGGTTATAGTGAGTTGAGACCCCACCACAGTACTCCAGCCTGGGCAACAGAGTGAGACTCCATCTCAGAAAAAAAGGAAAGGAAAAAGAGGTGCCTTGTGGACTTTGCTGAGTTTCACTGCCACCCTCACTTTGGTATCTCCCCTTTAACAAGATAAAGCACGCTTTAGCTCAGAGCATCTAAGGAGACCGAGAACGTGGCTTTGGTTTGTTTGGAATACACAGTTGCCTTCCGTTTATGGCAAGAGATGGTGGTCTTCCATTTTTTGTAGTTACAAGTTTCCTTTTCTAATAGATTTAAGAAAAAACTGAGCTTATGTACAGAAAAATATTCAGTAAATAATACCACAGGCAGTGGGTGGCTATGGCAAAAGTTGTCAAGGTGATACGTGACTAGCGGAGTGCTGAGAAGCATGGATTTAAAAGAAAGAAATGAAATAGCCTTTGGGTCTGAGCTGAATCACTCTCTCACCACTGACTGGGTGTCCTTCAGAACGGAACCTCTCCAAGCCTTAATTCCTTCATCTGTGGACGCAAAGCGAGAGTCCTGTCAACCTCAGGAAACAGGGGCTCTCCGAAGTCATGGAGTTTAACTGGGAAAGCAGCAGCCTCGCACACGGAGCCCCGGCCTTACAAACCAGGGGTGCGTTGGCGGACGGGAGGCAAGGGGGGCTTTGAAAGGCACAAGGAGGAGTGCATGGTTGGTTTTTTGTTTTTGTTTTTTTTTGTTTCTGTTTTTTTTTTTTTTTTTTAATTGCTCTGTTGCCCAGGCTGGAGTGCAGTGGTGAGATCTCAGCTCACTGCATCCTCTGCCTCCAGGGTTCAAGCAATTCTCCTGCCTCAGTTTCCTGAGCAGCTGGGATTACAGGCACTCGCCACTGCGTCCTGCTACACAGTTGTTTTGAAAGGAAGAGAGCCCTGGTTCCAGGGGCTTATCCCAGGAGCAGACACAGTTCACGAGCAGACACAGCATTATCAGGCAGGCGGCGTTCCTAGGTGTCCGGCTGGCCATCCTTGTGACTCACGTAGCCAACTGCAAAGTCCTGGCAAAGGGTCTTGTTACAAGCATCTGTGCCTCAGAGCCCTTCCCAGAGGCTTCATAAGGGTGCTGATCCTAGGCAGGTGTGCGGGGGGGCCTCCTTCATAACCCCCCGCCTGCATTATTTTGTTGTTGCTCTTAGGGGTGGACAAAAGTGACTTCTTTCTGATTCTGAAAACTTTCACAGAGCCTGGGTCTCCGGGCTGTTGTGGGCCTTGATTTGTGCAGGGCCTGCTGCAGAGTTAGCAGGGGGAGCGGCGGGAAGAGGCAAACCCTGACCTTTATTAACACGAGGCAAGTCCTGAACATCCTTGAAACCCCGTTTCCAAGCTGAGGGTCTGCACACCACACAGTTGGCCAAATGGTCACGGAAGTAGCTACTTCCTAGAGCACAAATCTCTTCAATTTTTAATTAAGGGCTGTGTAGTCAGGACCTCCCTCTGGCACATCTCACCTACCAGGGAGGGACATCCAGGCGCTCCTCACCCACGGGAGAACTTGGGTCAGGTACCTGGGGTGGGAACCAGAAGGGACGGTCCCACCCCCAAGGCAGAAGACACCCCCACCTCCTCCCCATGTGCTTCCTGGGAGGCCTCTCAACAGGACATGGAGCCCCTGCTGCAGCACGACAGGGCCTGGGGCCTCAGCCTGCAGGAAACTGAGGCACAGGAACGAGCTTGGCTCAGCGAAAGGGGAGCTCTGCCAGGCACCTGAGCCCTGATCTGGCCACCCCTTCACCCCCTGGCAGTAGTGACAGTGGCAGGGGTGGCTGGCAGGTGGGTCCTAGTGCACGGTTGTCCCCTGAAAGTGAGGGACAAAAGACAATTCTGCCCTGAAAGGTGCTTCAGACATGTATATGGACGTGTAGAAAAGAAAGTTTATGAAGTCAAGGGTGCTGCGATTGTGTTTAGTGGTTTAACTTTGATCTTGTGTCGCAGGAACCAGGAGGATAATTGTATTCCTGTAGCACCCTGGTGAGCTGAAAGCCTGTTAAGTTGAATACACTATTGGAGAGGTTTTGTTCCGTCTTCTTTTCTTCTGTTTTTTAAATATCTGGCTAAGTGCTTTCCAGAACTGAGCAATGTACTATTGATACACATTAAAGAATGCAACACAGCTCATGAACGAGGTTGAGCAAAACTGTTTTTAAGTAAAATAAATTATTTAAATGGATCAGTTTCCCCCTCAGATGACTTTCTATGAAAAAATAAATAGGCTGGGCGTGGTGGCTCATACCTATAATCCTAACACGTTGGGAGGCTGAGATGGGAGGATCACCTGAGCCCAGGAGTTTGAGACCAGCCTGGGCAACATAGTAAGAGCCCATCACCACAACAGGTTTTTAAAACTAGCTGCTTGCTTGTATTCCCACGTAGTCGGGAGGCTGAGGTAGAAGGATCTGTTGAGCCAGGAAGGTTCAGGTCACAGGAAGGTTCAGGTCACAGGAAGGTTCAGGTCACAGGAAGGTACAGGTCACAGGAAGGTTCAGGTCACAGGAAGGTACAGGTCACAGGAAGGTACAGGTCACAGGAAGGTTCAGGTCACAGGAAGGTACAGGTCACAGGAAGGTACAGGTCACAGGAAGGTTCAGGTCACAGGAAGGTACAGGTCACAGGAAGGTACAGGTCACAGGAAGGTTCAGGTCACAGGA
>PVKP010020114.1:0-41276 GCA_004027715.1 Plecturocebus donacophilus | reverse complement strand
TTAATTGTGTTAAAAAGCTATTTTCTGTTCTGTTTTTTATGACTTTGTTTACCCACTATTGTGAGGTCCTATGCTTGTTCTTCTGACTGCCCTTTACTAAGATAATAGGTTTACTGCCTCTCTGGTGCCTTGTATAGGATCATTAACATTTTAACTATAGGTCTCCCCTCCCGGATAATGACAACCATCTGCATGTCTTTAGGGTACCTGATTGTGTTTCTGGTTTTGTCATTGTTCTTATCTGCTACCTGAGCTTGTATCCCGAGAACTTTCTGTTTCCTTTCATGCATAAGACAATGGTATTTGCTTCTGTAATTACCATGGTATTTGTTTCTGTAATTGCTATAGGCAAAAAGTATATATACTAACCACGTGCAAAATAAAGTTGCTGTTTAAGCATTGCTGTTCAAGTATTGCTTATTCAGCCCTCCAGACCCCGCTTTCTGTCTCCCTTTTCTTCCGCGCACTCCCCTATTCAGGTTGGGACCCTCTTGCTGGCCAAGAGTCCCCGGCAGACGTGCCGGCCTCTCGGGAACCCAGACTCTTACAGCAAGGGACCCTAGAAATCTTGCTCTTTCTTTTCCTCCCCTCAATAACACAAAGGGGTCATGAGAGGACACATCAAGAAAACTGCTGTCTGCAACCCAAGGGGAGAGCCTTCACTGGGAACAGACCATAGCGGCACCCTGTTCTCAGACTCCTAGACTTCAGAACTGTGAGAAAATAAATTTATGTTGTATAAGCCATCCTGACTATACTTTGTTATGGCAACCTAAGCAAACTAAGACAGGGGATTTCCTTAGTGTTCTATTTAGAAAGGGTTAGAAATAATCTGTGAGACTGGAATTCTATTCCTAAAAATACGGAAAATGGTACAGAGTATCTAAAAATGTGAAAGAAAAAAAAAAACGTATTTTGTAAAATGTTTTTAAATTCACTGATTTCCTGTCAGGAAATTAAAAGCAATCCTCATAGACTAGAAATCTGGAAGGTAAAGCTAGAGAAGTATGAATGCACTGAAGCAGGATTCTGCCCATGGGTATCTGCCAATTCTTGATGATCTAGAGATGAGTTTTTATTGAAAAAGTTGTTACAACATTACATAAAAGGGGCAGTTTAGGGCCCACTCAAGGAGGAAGATTGGAACTCAGAGACCTGAGACTAAAGACTCAAAACCAAAACTCTCAAAAGGAAATAGGTAAAGAGGATAAACTTAAAACACACACACACACCCCATTTAGATGAAAACCATGGGAATAATTACCTATCTCTACCTTGGCTCTGAGTGAAATGGAAAATAAATACCTCTCTCCTGAAAATTCTTAAACACAAACCTATCCTTGTGCAAATGGAGGCCAGAAATCCTATCACCTATACAGTCTTCTCTTTTCTTTGCCCAACAAAAATACAAGCTGGGAATTAACTTTTAAGTGGTTCTGAGTCAAGCTTTAGTCTACTTCTGTGGCTATTTTCAAGGTTCTTCATGTCAACCTTTGGCAAGCTGACATAAAGTCATAGAATCAGGCTGTACACCTGGAAGAATGAATGAGGGAAAAGTTGGATGGAAGGAAAAGGTAATGTTCACAATGTACTAAATGTTTTACGCTCACTATTCTATTTAAGTCTCATACCCACCTGTGACATAAGCACTGCTGTCTTCATTTAAAGATTAGGTCACTGAAATTCAGAGTGGGTAGGCGACTCGCTAAGGTATGCGCAGAAACTACATGGTCAAGTGATAGTGGTAGTCCAATTCTGAGGTCTCCAAAGTCCTTCAATTACTTGCAGGAAAAACCATGTCTCATGATAACAGTTATAACATGTAAATTAAAGCCTGATGAATGACGAGTGTATATTTCACATGGATAGCATTAAGATATAAGTGGGGTTTGTTTTTGTTTTCCTGCTATATTGTCCTCAGGCAATACTGTAAAAAAATCTTTTAAAATTCCAGGTTCTCAGGAGGTCATTTTAGTGGTCTTGGAAATTGTAAAACAAATTGTTATGAACAGGCTTTTTAAATTGTTTCTTGGCAGGAATTGAATAATCAAGTGCAATGAATTTAATTGATTACAGAAGAACATTCCTTTGAGCTGATGCAGCAACTGTTTTTGGTCTGTCTGTGGCTTAAAATGTGAATTGAAGTAATGACTACCAATGTTAGGTTTTACTATTTGAAAAATCCTCAGTGGGAAAAATTGGAAATGCTTGATTTGTACTGTTTCTTAAATGATGTCTTTCAATATGTAAAAGTGATTATCTGCCTGTGGCCTCCCTACTTAAATCTTATCTTACTTCCATTTTCTCAACCTGGAATTTGATTCTCTTAGTGGAGACACGATTAAAACCATACCAGTGCTTATTATTGTGCCACCAACTGGATGTGAGCTTCATCATGTTGCCAAACATTTCTACCTCAGTTCCCTGCTTTGCTTTTTATTTTTGAGACAAAGTCTCACTCTGTTGCCCAGGCTGGAGCCCAGTGGCATAATTATGGCTCACTGCAGCCTCAACCTCATGAGTTCAAGCGATCCTCCCATCCCAGCCTCTCGAGTTGCTGGGAGCACTGGTGCAAGCCACCATGCCCAGCTGAATTTTTTTTTCATTTGTAGAGACAAAGCCTCACTATGCTGCCTAGGCTGGTCTCAAACTCTTGGGCTCAAAGCGATCCTCTTGCCTTGGCCTCCCGAAGTGCTGGGATTACAGGTGTGAGGCACAGCCCCTCTCCTTTGCTTTCTAAAATGAGGAAAATGATAATTCCAACTTTTATGTAATGTTGTAACAACTGAATAAGTTAATATCTTAATAAATATGTGACCTGGAACATGGCAGGTGGTCAGCAAATATTAGCTAAAACAGTAGTCCCCTCTTATCCATGGTTACACTTTCAGTGATTTCAGCTACCACTGGTCAATTGCAGACTGAAAATATTAAGATATTCTGAGAGAAAGAGCAAGGGAACACATTCATGTAACTTTTATTACAATATGTTGTTCTATAGTTGTTCTATTTTATTATTAGTTATTATTGTTAATCTCTTATTGTGTCTAATTTATAAATTAAGCTTTATCATGGATATAAATTTACAGGAAAACACATAAGGTGTATAGGGTTTGGTATTATTTGTATCTTCAGGCATCTACTAGGAGTCTCAGGACTTACCCCCTGTAGATAAGGGGGGATTCTTACATTCTTAGTAAGAGTGAACATTTTCAGCATCTCTTCGGTGTGATGTTAACATTTGATGTTACTGAAAATTTGCAGAAATTACCTTTGGGCTGGCCATGGGCAATTCTTTGAGATTTATAGAGAATGAGAGAAATTACAAAAATAGAAAGTAATAAAAAGGAGAAATACAGAAAATAATATTGTGGCAAGCTGTATGTGAGTATCTACCTAGGCAATGTCTGGAGCTGTCACTGGATCAGCATATGCTACATATGCCATTTTGTCTGTCCCATCTCCCCGTCCAATCAGCTTGGGACCTGGCATCATGTTAGTTTTCTAGGGTCGCTGTAACAAAGTACCACAAATTGTGTGACTTAACAACATAGATTATTGCCGCATAATTTTGGAGGCCAGAAATTCAAAATTAAGGCATTGGTAGGGTTCTTTCTGAGGGCTGTGAAGGGAGGATGTGTTCCCGCCCTCCCTTTTGGCAAGAAGATGGCTATATTCACATTTGTATGGTGTTTTCTTTATATCTTCAAATTGTAACCCCTCTGTGCATGTCTGTGTCCAAATTCTTCTTTTTATAATGACACTGTCATATTAGATTAAGGCCAACCCTAATGACCTCATTTTAACTTGATTGCCTCTATTAAGATTCTATCTCCAAATAAAGTCATCTGTAACACTCTGTTCTCTGGCTGTCCCAACATTTATGTCCTTCTCACTTGCAAATATATTCACCCCATCCCAATATCTTCAAAAATCTTAACCCATTTCAACATCAACTATAGTCCAAAATCTCACTTAATGTCATCTCAATCAGGTATAGGTGAGACTCAAAGTTTGATTCATCCTAAGGCAAAATTTCTTCCCAGCTGTGGACCTGTGAGTATAGATGGCATACTAACTGGCCAGAGACCAGAGAATATATGTACAGAGATTTATAATGCAAGCATTGGTCTATAAGGAAGTCATGTGCCATGATTTTTAGGTAGATTTTGGGAACTATAATGAACATATTGCTTTATTTCTGAAGACATTGATTATAAAAATTGAAGAATGGAGAGGAGAGGGAGAGAGACCTGAGAAATTACATTCTGAAAAGCTTGATGTGTATATGTAGAAAAATCATCTTGCAATGGAACATAAAACCTCAAAGAGACATGAATCTCCAATTAAAGGCTGGGTGACAAAATTCTGAAGAGCTATAGATACAGGGTATATTTTACATTGAATAGAAGAAACAATTATGTAACTGCGAAGTACCTAAAACCTAACTCACAGCCCTTCTTTCTATACAACACAATTTCTTACAGAAAGCACTAAACTATCTAATATACAATTTTGCCCACATAATCACCCTGAAAGCATTTATGTAATCAAAGGGAACCTCTGGGAATGGAAACTGGAATCTGGAAGTGAAACTCAAGAAAGATTTCATCACTGCACAAACAATTTCAAATTAAGCACTAATCAGAGGGGAAAATTAGGTTTATTCACAGGGGCCACTCAAAATAACCCTCTTAATAATGTAGAAATTGGCTGTAGCTAAAGCCCTACAAGTCTAGACACAAATACATTTAAAATACAGCAAAGCCAGTCAATATAAAATGTAGCAAATACAAGAAGTCAATGTAAAATAGATTTCCCAGATATGAGAAACATGGTTCCAGGATTGTAGGCAAACTGCTCAGGAAGAAAAAAATACATTATGTAGCAGAATTTTAGATTTATAAGAAATATATTTGCTTTTATTTGTATCCTAATAAAATGTCTTTAATATTCTCTTTCACTAATCGGAACAATTGCTGACCAAAAACAAAGCAGTCACTAGACTCTCTGGTCATATTTGTCAAGCTAAAAAAAAAAAATGTAGTTATAAGAAAAGAGAAAAATAAGAAAAAGAAAGACAGAAATTAGTGGCTGGTCTCCCCAAGGGTTGCATTAAACTCACCTGAAGTTGAATTCTGATAGATTCTGGAGGATACATAGGATTAACTGACATCCCCCCTATCTTTGCCCCCAGAGCCACAGCAAATCCTGAGATACAAGCCTCCGTGGCTGATTAAAGTAAAGGGTTTCTGCTAAGAGAGTCTATCTAGTAGATAACTAGAGGCAGAGCTGTGACTAAGATCACTTAGTGACATTCTCACTCTTAATGTGGGTATTCTTACTGTCCCTTCTCATTTATCTTCCTTTCTCTTTCCTACTATCTCTTATCCCACTCCTCCATTTTCTTCTCTTCATACATTTCCCAGGCTCAAGACCCTTGTACCAACATTGTTTATCCCTGCAGATGGTCAAAGAGTCTGCTGACCTCCGCCTTCACTCATGAAATTTTCAAATATACCTGCTCCCATGCCTTGCAAATGAGCCCCTCTGAACCTCCTGTCACACTGGGGTGCCCTGCATCCCTAACTAGAGAATATCTAGTCTGCAGACAACCAGAGGAAAGCATTCTGTCTTCAGAAAAAAGCACTAAGTACTCTCTGGCCCCGAGATCCCTCTAAAGTTGAGGTGAAGGGTTTGGAAAAATGAACCAAACTCTGCAAGCTGGATCAAGTTTCTCTGGTGATAAATGATTTTTTAAAAAGAAAAAAAATAAATGCACTAAAGAGGTTATCAACACTCAGTCACCAACATCTGAATAATACAGATAAAGTTAGAGATAAACAGCTGGTCTGAAGATACTCTGGCCAATTTGATACCAATTAGTCACCTGTGGTTATTCAACTTTAAATTGAATTAAATTAAATTTAAAATGCCATTCCTCAGTCACACGACATTTCAAGTTCTCAGTAGTCTCATGCAGTTAGAAGCTACTGCATTGGGCAGTGCAGATATAGAAATGTAGACCATTTCTGGTTATCAGAGAAAGTTCTGCTGGATAGCACTAGAAATCAGAGAGAGAGAGAGAGTTAAAAGAAAGGGAAATAGGAGAAAAAAGAAGAGAAAGGCAAAACAAAGAAGGAACAAATAGTAATTGAAAGAATAAAACTGCAGGTCTGAAATGGAGACATCTTCCTTCAGGCTCAAGTCACTCTCTGGGAGTCATGTGAATACTATGTTAAGAGACGCACACTTTCCCAAGTGTTGATTTTAAGAGGCTGTCTTGCGTCTAAGCAAATGAGCGTGGGGACTTACCTACACGGGAGGTTAGAGTTCTTGCAGCATTTAGCTGCTTTGACCTGAATCTACTCATTTTCATTTAGATGTTTTCCTTGCAGCCTACTAGTGAGCATCCTGGATCACTTCCCTACCTGGTCCCTCTGAATCTAGGAATGATTATGGCAATGAGGCTGGAACAACACATGTATTAGAAGTGAAGAGCATCACTGAGAATTTAGAGACTGTGTCTAGTTTGGAAGAACCCAAGGGAACTTCACAAAAAGTAATCAGAGTGAGTAGAGACGGATACATAATGCAAAGTGTTCCCTCCAGAAACTTTACTTCAACAAGAACAAGAGCATTTCCCTGAAGGACATGAATAATGTGAAGTGTAACTGTTCACCATGCTTCTCCAAGGCACCAAATGGGCTTTTAAGGCACACATTCCTGGGAGCTTAACAATGGATTCAAAGTAGAAACTGTAAATTTGTTCCTTGTCTTTCTAAGTTTTCAGTGAGAAGCACACAGTGTTGGGGTTGTTGTGCAGCCTGCCTTTATCATGTAATAATACACTGGGAGTTTTATTTTTTTAAAAAAATAGATTAGTAACACCTCAGGGGTTTCAGTATTCTTCACCCTCTAGGTTATGTAGTCAACCACAGGCCCCAGAGCAGACTCTGGCAGCCTTTGAAAATATCTGCAGAATACACTGTGAAACGTCAGCTTACTTTATGATAAAACAACAATAACAAATATATCATTTTCATTTATAAGCCCTTAGAATTAATAAGCCTATGTGCTAGTCATTTCTTCAGAAGACAGAGCAGGACAAGGTACAAACAAAGAATATCACTCCAAATATGTCCAGATGCTACTGTCAGGAGAATGAGCCTTGAATTTCTTCTGCTTCACTTCTTTACCTCTACTTCTGAAACACCATTTTTATTCCAATATCCTCCCTCCCGATTATTTTTCAACAAGGAGCCCTGTGAACCACCTGTGGTCAACAGAAATCTCTTGCTGCAGACATAACTGCTTCCTACTATTCCTAGTCAGAATAATTTGTCCTGTTCCCAATATTTTTGGATCCTGATCTCTTAACATCTTAAATGCTGAACATCTAGGCCAGGAAAGGCACAGTCTAGTGAGATCAGTTAGCGTAGAAACTCTGCAGCCACACTCCCTGGGTGTGAATTCTTTGTTCTGCCTTATTATGTGTGTCACCTTCGGCAAGTTATTTAGTCTCTTTGAAATTCAGGTTCCTCCTCTGTAAAATAAACTTGTTAGGAGGTTTGAATGAGTTAATATCTCTATCTCTATAGCACTTAGAACAGTGCCAATAGTTGATTGATTGATTGTCTGACAAACAGGTGGACAGACTGACAGGCACTTGGTAAGTGTAGTCAAAGTCCAGCATTTAACCTTATTCGTTCATTCATCTGCTATATGAAAGAAACTAATGGATATGAAAATAGCTAAGACATGGTCCATGCACTTAAATAACTCAAAATTTAATGAGAGACAGACACGTAGTATAAAAGATTATAATGGCTGCAGTAGAGTCAGATACTGCTTTATAAGTACAAAGAAAGAAGTAATTAATTCTTCTTGAGGGTTTAGGGAAAGATTCACAGACAAACCTGTGCTACTCTACAATTTCAATATACATCCAGAAGCCACTGGGAATGATGTCAATGGTTAGGTGAGTGAGAATTAAATATGACATCTCTATAGATTATCCTTCTTTTAGTATAGTCCCCACTACAAGATTACTCATACACATCCACTTCCCAGTTGAATGAACACTTTAAGCTGCCTTTGCCAACGCTTGAGGAGTTAAAGCTCCTCTGCAGCCCTATTGCTTTGAAAGTAGCCATCATTCCTTGTTAAGCAGTAAGCAGTCAATCATTACAGCCACAAGTAGCCACACACTCAGGTGTGTATGAATACACACACATATATGTACACGCATGTACATATACATGCATATGTATTAAGTAAATATATCTACATACATGTGTATTAAGCAAATATACATATATATTAACCATCTGAGTGGTTGACTCTGTTAGCACTCAGAGGATAAAAATAATTATAAGACGCTTGCTCATAGAGTTTCTAATATATTGAAAGATACTACCTGCCATACAGGCATAGACACAGCTAACACAAAAGGGAAAAGAAGAGGGAGACTGGATTTGTAATTCTTTAAACACTGTCAAGAAATGTGGTAAATCTATTTTTAGATGATTTTAGTAATGTCTACCTGTAAGCACTATTACTACTAAGTAGCAAACAAAATCCACATTCTCTCAGCAACGTCACACTGAAGATCTATGCCGTCTCCCTGTCAGATACCTTCTAAGAGAGAACAGTGTTCTATTTAGTGTCCATGATTATAGAAGAGAGGTCTTCATTTAAGGACCAAGAAATGTCCTTGAGGGCCTTCTACCATTTCAAACATTTTTTTGTTTTACTATCTAAAAATGAATGGATTGGGCTAAATTATTAAAAACAAAGAAAAAAAAAAGACTTCCAATTCTGGTGTTACCCTAAAGACAGAAGACAAGCATTCCTGGGAGTGGCACCCAAATTCTACCTTCTTTGCTTCTGTGTTCACCTTCTTCTTCAGCCAAAATATCCTTGTTTTATTGCATTGCCACATAATTCAAACTACAGAACCTCTTTGGAAGCCATCTTGGACTTTTAAATGCCGACCGATCAAAATACATTTATATGTCTACTTTCAAAAAATATTCTGGCAAGGAAACCACAAAAAGTACTTTTCCCATGAAATTTTGGCAAGCTTCAAGCGATCCAGATTTTAGTTGATTAGAACTACATATTCAAGTTTACGTGGCTCACAATACAGGAATATTCATAATATTCTATTGAGATATTTCAAAACTATATATATCAACCCTAAATTTACCACTGACCATGTTCCCTGGGTGGACTACTTCAGTGGACAGAACCTTTTATCTAGTATGAGTTTTCCAGAGGCCTCTAGTCCTCCAGTGATATTAAACTGAATCTGCAGAAGGCTCTGAATTCTCTTGTACTGTATACAATATGGGGTTCTAATAGTGGATACGCTTCGGAGTACATCGTTTTCAGAATCTTTGCACCATATCTTCTCTCACCTCAAACCAAGCACCAACAAGAGGTAGTTTCTGCCAGTGTTCAATGTCACATTAGGTATGAAACGAAAGGTATAAAATATTTGGTTTGGCTTACATCTTTTTCTGTCAGTAAAAAGAATGTCCTCCATTGCTTTGTCCTCCAGTTCTGTCTCTTTCCAGATCACTTTGATGTGGGAGGTAAGGGATACTACTCAGAGAATTTGCTGTGGGTCGGCCTCCATGGTATGACACTAGCCCACATCAGGCTTTTGTGTCCACTAGTTTCCTCCAACTTATGCTAAATGGTGAATTCATGGTTAGCCAAAACATTCGTTCTCTTCCTATGACACGTAACTTAGCATTTATCAGAATGTAGGTTGATGGGGGTTTTGTTTCATTCAGATTTGGTTTTATATAGCAGCACTAGTTAGTAATAATAGCTATGGCTGTTCTCATTCTTTGAACACCTACTATGTTCCACAGCCTGAATCAATTGCTTTTCAGGCAGTATTTACCAAAGGCTTCTTAACATTTTTCTCAGCTTGATCAAACTTTACAGTCTATTTCCTGCCTCTAAGCCTCTGATCTCCCTTTCCGTGAAAAACTTTCTTTATAAAACTTGTAAATTCTTTCTCTGTCCCTTTGAGGTGTAAATATTTTAAAAGGCTTCTTGCCAGGTGTACAACCTATGAATATCATTCTTAAATTTCTGGGAGCCCTCCCTTTGAAATGTAAACATTAAGGATGATAGGACCTCAATCTGTTACTATCTCCCAGTTCGAGACAGGAGGTAGGAACCTAACTTTGGTTGGTACCTTGCATCCACCAAATTACCATTTACAAATTGCCTTTTGTCATGAAGATACAAGAAAGGTTTACCTTTACCTACAGGCAAAGTCAATTAGCAAACCCTGATGGCCTATAATAACCCCACCCTAGCATTTAAAACTCTGGCCTCTTGCTCAGTGGAGTTGAGCTGAGTCTCTCTTCTATTTCAAGTCTTAAAGTCTTGTCTTTTTAACTTTTTCCCATACACTTTTGTGTTAATACTATCTTTAATATTTAAAATATCATGTTATAGGTGAAGAAACTGAGATTCAAAATGGATAAATTGCTTGCTCAGGGTCATGTGATGTACAGACTTGAATCCAGGTTAGTTGGCTCCAGTGCAGGAGGCTTCCCACTATACTTCACGCTACTCATTCTCCTCAGAACACATTAAACGTTCCATCTTTATTTCTCTGGGCTTGAAATGGTAGCTCTCTGGAATAAATCTAGCTGCTCACATGATACATATATGATTATAATACCTGTTTCAGAGCCTGGATTCATGCTTTTTAAAATGCATAGTTTCTTAAACTGAGTTACTGTTTCTATACTCTAGCAATCCTTGTATTTCCCTAAAATTCCTAAACCATTATTCTACAAATGTCAATTTCCCCAAAAGGAATTAACATTTCAAAACAACTCCAACTTGGCCACCATCGTCCTCTACCCATATCACAATTGATGTCAAATGTATACATCTGTTCAGACTAAAACTGTTGAAATCACCTCTGACTCCTCTGTCTCTCACTCCCCACTCCTAATGCATTAGCAAATCCTGTTGTATCTTCAAAGTGTATCCAGAATGACTATTTCTCTCCATCTCCATGGCTACAACCCTGATCAAAGCCGTCAATACTTCTGACCTGGATTATTGCTGGAATCCTAACTGGACCTTTCTGTCTCTACAGTCACTTATCAACACAGTGACCAGAGTCATATTGTTAAAAAATAAGTTAGGTCACATCACTTCTTTGTTCATAAATCTCCAATGTCTTCCCACCTCGTTCAGGGTAGGAACTGAAGTTTGTACAACGGTGGCAAGGTCCTACATGGTCTGGCCCTGGGTTACCTTCTCCATGACCTTATTTTCCTTTCCTCTTCTCTCCTCTACTCACTTTGCTTTGGCCACAATGAATTCCTGATTGTTACTAAAATAGAGTGATATGCTCTCCCCTTAGGGCATTTGCACTTGCTATTTCCTGAGGCTGCACCACTCTTCCCTAACCTTGGCAAACTCTTACCTCCTGCAAGCAGTCACTCAATGGTCATCGTCTACACTAAAGAAAACTTCATCCCATCATCCACCTCCCCACACCCAGTGTATCCCAGGACCACTTTATTTTGTTCTAATATTTCCCCAAAGCACTTATTGCCTTCTAACACTACGTAATTTTAAAATTATGATTACTATTCATGGTACACTTGCTCTGTTAGCGTATAAGCTCCACAGTGTTAGGAGTTTTGTCTTTCTTCATTGATCATGAGGGTTAGAACAGCATCTGGTTGGTGATAGATGTTATGGGCTGAACTGTGTCTCTCAGATATATTTGTTGAAGCCCTAACCCTCAGCACCTCAGAATGTAACTGTATTTGGAGATAGCACCTTGAAGGAAATGATTAAGATAGGGCAATTAGGGTAGACCCTAATCCAACCTGATTGATGTCCTTTTTAGATTAGGACATACAGATAGACATCAAGCGGATGCATGCAGGGGTGATATATTTTGGATATCTGTCCCTTCCACTTCTCATATTGAAATGTGTTCCCCCATGTTGGAGGTAGGGTCTGGTGGGAGGTGCGGGATCATGGAGGAAGAGCCGTCAGGAATGCTTTGACGCCATCTCTTCGTGATGAGTGACTTCTAATTCGATTAGTTCACAGAAGAGCTAGTTATATCAAAGAGCCTGGCATTCTTTCCTTCCCCATCTCTCACCATGGGACCTGCCTGCTTTCCCCTCACCTTCTGCCATGAGTAAAAGCTTCCTGAGACCTTCCCAGAGGCCAAGCAGATGCTGGTGCCATGTTTCTGTAGCCTACAGAACCGTGAGTTAAATGAACCTCTTTTTTAAAAAAATACATTACCTAGTCTCAGGTATTCCCTTATAGCAATGCAAAATGAACTAACACAGAAAATTGATATTGAGGGATGTGGAGTGGTGCTATAAAGCTACCTAGTAATATAGAAGCAGCTTTGGAACTTTGTAACAAGCAGAGATTGGAAGAGTTTGGAGGGCTCAGAAGAAAGCTGGAAGTTGAGGGAAAGTTTGAAACTTCTTAAAGAGTTGTTAAATGATTGTGATCAAAATGCTGACAGACATGTAGACAGTGAAGGCCAAGCTGTGGAAGTCTTCAGTGGAACTGAGGAACTTATCAGGAACTAAAGCAACAGTCATCTTTGTTAAATCTTAGCAAACAACTTTTCTATGTTGTGTCTCTAATCTAGAGATGTGTGGAAGTTTGAACTTAAGAGTGAAGACTTAGGGCATCTGGCAGAAGAAATTTCTAAGCAGCCAAGTGCCCAAGAGGTGGTATGTCTGCTTCTGACAACCCAGACTCAGATATGGGAGCAAAGAAATGACTTACAGTTGGAATTTACATTTTAAAAAGAAGCAGAGCACAGCGGTTTGGAAAATGTGCAGCTTGGCCCTGTGGTAGAGATGGAAAAAGCATTTTCAAGAGAGGAATACAAATGGGCTTCCAGGTGCTAATATCCAAAACAATGTGAAAAATGCCTTGAGGACATTTCAGAAATCTTTGGGAGAGTTTGCCCATCACAAGTCCAGAGGCATAGGAGGAAAGAATTGTTTCAGAGGTCAGGGCTGGGCCCTCTTGTCCTGCTCAGCCTTGGACACTGCTCCTTCCATCCTGATCTATCTAGCTCCAGCCTCAGCTCAAAAGATCCCTGGGACAGCTTGGATCACCATTCAGAAGGGCACAAGCCATAAGCCTTGGTGGCTTCCACCTAGATTTCAGAGGATATATGGGAAAGCCTCGGTGCCCAAGCAGAAGCCTGCCACGGGAGTGGAGCATCCACAAAGCCACTACCAGGGCAATGCTACTAAGAATAATCAAGTGAAGAGGCAGCAAGAATATGGCCACCAGCAAGCAAAGAGTGGCCTCAGAGGAAGCGACCCTGCCAGAACCTTGACCTCATACTTTTAGCTTCCAAAATGGTGAGGGATTTAACTTTTATTGCTTAAGCTCTCAGGTCTCTGGTATTTTGTTATGGCAGCCCTAACGAATTAAGATAGTAGGTGCTCAGTGAATAAAAATAAATAAGCATCTTCTGAATCACAGATTCCTTGAACAGCACAATTCTGTGTATAAAAATTTGACAAATTACCAATGAGCCCAGGAGACAGAAATGTCCAAATAAATGATTTCAGAATATAGAATGGTCCACCCACTTGCCATTTATACTTGGAATTATTTTCTTGCCTTTATATAGAGAAATACCACATCATCAATTCCAAAGATCACTTTTGGAGGATCAAAACTATCAGAATAATTAGACCTATATAGAAACCCGTCAAATGTATGAATTATCCTACATGTAAGAACTGGTTACTTTGTAAGCTACTCTGAACTATAAAAAATATTGCAAGATGGCCTGATTTGGTGTGCTTTGAAATCCCCTAAGAAAACCTGTCCTCCATAAGGACAACTCTTATCCCACCTCTGGCAAACTTTGTTTTAGCAAGTTTTATTCAGACCATCTAAACTAAAGCACAGTTGTGACTTGATTGATGCTTACTTCCAAGTAGAAACCACTGCAAAGTTTCTTTCACATTGATTAGTGTCTTCCAGCTGCCTAAAAACCCACAATGAATTCACAATGCATTAGGGATCACATCAGGGGGTTATTTATGAGTGAGAAACAGGCTCATCTCTACCTCTATTGTGCTATGGATATGCCAAAGAATCAGAGACTTATTATAGGGGCATTCTTGGGCATTATTTCCACCCAGAGTGAGTGGCTGTTTTTGATTAGTCTTAAATTAGCTTATCTGCAATTTATTTTTACATAGGAAGCACTCATTTGCTTTCTTATAAATAAGAGCTTACAATTATCCATCACCATATCTCACCATAAATTTAAGCAGAACTGCCTGTGGGCCCAATCTACAGCTTAGTCACCAGCACTAATGGGTTACCCAATATGCTCATCACTGAGGTGTAAACTCAATCAGTCTCTTATCTGGATCTCCCACTAAAATAAATACTCAAATTACTAAAAATAAATGCAGCCATATCTCATACAAAATGTTATCTGCATCTGCTGAGGAAGAATACAAGGGGATCTGCTTTGTTGTGAAGTGTTTTGTGATGTGAAAAGTGATAGGGTATTATACCTGAGAAGGCAACCCATTCAGAACCCAGCCACCCAGTGTCTGACTGGAGTTTATGAAATGAGAAGGACATGGTGAACTCCTGAGTCTTAGCTGGGCAGCAGTTCTGGGTTTTATTATGGGTATGGTGATTTTTAATGAGTGGGGATGGATCAGTGAGTCTAAACGTAGGGGAACAAAATAAAACTGAATTAAACTGAGTACCTGTTTCTGAGAGAGGGTATTCTATTTACCCCAAACCAAGATATGCAGCTGGTTTATGAGTGCTATAAAGTAATCAGTACAAAAGCAGAAATTCTCTCAATTCCAAAAGTTTCTAAAACAACAAGAGAGGGAAGAAGGAGAGTAGAAAATAAATGGAAAAATTTAAAGTCAAATTCTATTTTAAAATGGTTCTTAAATGGAACCTTTCCTAATGGAGGCTGATTGCCATATTGAAAATAATAAATAAAGAAAGAAAAATAACAATGACAAAAACATACACAAACACTTCTTTTGATTATTTTTCTAAAACAGCTTTTCCAACTACTTTCTCTTTGAAATAGCTACAGTAAAGTATTTCTGAGAGTAACATTCAATCTAGTGCATGCATTTTAGTAATTCTGTGTCTTTTATTTCTGTAGGACTTGGAGTTGTACAGATATCCCTCTAGGTTAATATCTCACTGTCAAGGATGGTGCCCCATAGGGAAGTTCTGCCACTTCTTTCAGAAGTTCTTTCAGATCCTACCACTCATTGTCAAAAATTGTGGCATCTTCTATTGGTTTTTCATTCCCTTTTATGTACCTATTTTTATTGTTTTTTTTTTCTTCTTCTTCTTCTTTATATGTTTTCCCTCTCTCTCCTCCTGCTGTTCTTATTATCTCGAGTCCCACAGGTTCTCAGCTGTAGTCTTCTTTGTTTTCTATGTTTAACTGGTAGCTCTTTTGACTCCTTCTCAGTATCTCTCGGATTCTCTTTCAGCATTTGCTTTCCCTCTAATCAATGCCTTTCTTGTTTAAAGCTACAGTGGTCTTTGGTTTGTTCTGTGAGCTATTTACCTTATTGTGACAAGAAGGATGAATTGTCTTCTGCTTTTCCAGCAGACCTAAAGTGCTGCCATCCATCAACTTGGAGATGATTTCATGTATTTAAGATGTCAAAGGCTGGAATGATACTAAATAAACAGTACTGTACTGAAAAGTCCCAATGAGATTACGCTTTTTCTCTGTGGAGCCCTTATGCCTAGCTGGTAGTACCTGTCAACAGAGAAAATGAGTTTTAATCAACTTTTTTATTATAAATGTAATCTTTCAAACATTTATGGGAAATGTGTATCTGCCAATGTTTTTCAAAGTACCAATAGGAAAAAAATATAATATTTTCTTTTACATAAACTGGCTGAGCTTTCATTCATGTGCCTGTATATAACTGGTATGACTTAGAATTCTCTACACAGACACATGTGACATAAACTGACTTTATTCCTAAAGTTATACAATATTATTCTGGTCCTTCAACACTCACATTGCTGAGATAAGACATTTTCTTTATTTGATTAATTTCCAATGAAATATTGAATTAGTTCAATGATTTCTGCAACATAATTTAGTTCTGAATGTCTTGGTCTTTTTCAGGAATTATTCAATCAAATTAAATTATAATCATTTATCAGTCAATGATCACAGCCCATGCTCTTATCTCTTCTTGGATTTTACCTCTGACCCTAAAATCCTCCAGGGGCCTTTCTCACTCTTATCACTCCCCTTACCCCAAGAAGCAAGAGCAGCATGGAGGGAAGACTCTGCTTGTGCAACTAAAATTTTGTTGGTTCTGAAAAGATATCTCAGTCTTAATCTGGTTCCATTTCATATTTATCACCTCTCAAAGGTGAGCCAGGTTCCATTCTTACCTTTGTATGTAAGTCTTATGACACAATTTAAAACATCCAATAAATCAGATGTGTAACTTCGTTTTTACTAACCTCCTCTCTGCAAATGCCGAAGGACAAGAGGTAACTGGAGTGAGCATCTCCTTGTATTATTATTATTTTTTGGACAGTAACCTGAGGCTTCTTTGTGTCCTGCTCATTTGAAGAACTCTAATGAGCTCCTGAACTTCAGATAACACGGTGCTAGTCTTTATATTCAAGTATCCCAAACTCCAAACATACATGCCCAGTGCCCAGAGGGCCCATGTAAAATAAAAATGCAGAACGTTTTGTTCAAAAATTATTAATAACTTCATGATGGCTATCACAGAATATTAAACCACACTTCTGAATGCAAACCCTGTGTGATTGCATAAGTAGCATACCAGTGATGCCATCCCTGCCTGAGCCCATTTCTTGCATTATCTAGGAGCTTCTCCAAAGAGTTGCTCTAAAAACAGCCTTTCACATACTTTCTTCCAGCCCTTCTGGTTCATCTTCTCCCAAACCTGGACTTCATCTGAAAATTTCAAATCACAAACTGAGCTTTCTTTGAAGTTGGATGATAGAAATTAATGAAACTTGCTTTCAGAAATACACAAACTTTATCTTGGGTATATTTGAAATATCTGACCATTTTTTATTGTTGTTGCTGTTGTTTAGTAAGCTAGTTTCTCTCCTTAATCCCTGGGTACCATTACAGTCTCAGGATGAGGTAGAGGCAGAAACCATTTCAATAAGCAACATCCTAGCCCTAGAGCAAAAGGAAGGAGACTATCTTTTCTACTCCCATGGTTATGTGACAAAAATGGATATATTGTCACATTGAGAAAGGGTGATAGCCATAAGTATGTTCAGAGCTCCTCTTTTCAGGTTTGCTTTAGAAAGAGGAAATAGGGTCTGTTGCCCTGCTCACTGCTTGGAACTTGGGAACATGACTGCTGTGTAGAACTGCCCCACACACCATAGCATAGTTAAGAAGAAAGAGTACAGAGCTCATATGAAGACAAAGTTCAGTTTGCACACATGTCAAATGTAACTGCTAGGTGGTGTGAACTTTAAGAGCCAGGGGACCTGTCATTGGGCTGAATATGATAGATGCATGAGAAAACTGTAAAGTGATCCTGTTTCAGAGGCTGCAAGGTAGACAGGCAAGGCCTTATGCTGTACAGATGACATGGAAGAGACTCTGAGGGGCTTATAGTAGCCACAGGAGAATAAAAAAGGCTACATCAGCATAGTGGGTCCATTAGGCCCTGATCAAGCCAAGAAAGAAAGCAAGAGTTGATTGCTGTCATATATCAGTAGTAGATGACAACAGTGCCTCATGTGCAGGAGCAGGCCACTCTCTCTCAGGGGACATGAGCCAATACCACATTAAAGGACTGGCACCAGACTGTAGATCAACTATCCTTACTTAACGTCATATAGGCCTTTTTCCCATGAACTAAGAGCCTGTTGTTAGAAAGAGAAGGGGGACAATGTCTCAGCTGCTCCCTGAGCATGTTGCCTAAAGAAACTCAGTTACTTAGTAGAGAAGTATTATAGTAGTCCTGATAGGAAGTTACATTTTAAATAGGATAAATGCTGCAATGAGCAGAAACTTGTTTAAACTAGAATAACAGGGGTTATTGCTATTTAGCCTCAGTGCAAGATACATCTAAATAAGGAACTAAACAAGATCAGAGACTGAGACATGAAAATGTGTGTGGGACAAATATTTCAAGCAGAGAGAAGAGGAAGTGCAAATGGCCCTTAGATGGGTGAAATGACTGGAATGATCAAAAACTAGCAAGGGGGCTCAAGTGACTGGAGTGGGCTGAAGTGAAGGAGTAATAGGAGATAAAATTAGGGAAATAATGGGATAACTCGATTCTAAAAAAGCTTTGTGGGCCATTTGAGGACACTGGCTTTTTTCTGAGTGAGAAGGAAAAACATTAGATGATTGGTTCAAGGGGGTGACATGAATTGACTTTAGATGGTAGGAGTTAAATAAGGAAAGAAGGAAAGAGATCATTTAGGAAGATACCACAATAATCTGAATGAGATATAGTGGTGGCTTGAAACTGGGTGGTTATGATGGAGTGAGAAATTTAACTTTGGGCATTTTAAACTTGAGGTGCAGATCATGCATTCAGGTATTGATACAAATCTGGGATTCAGGAAAGAAGTCTGGACATCTTCAACTTGCATATGGGATTTGAAATCATAAGACTACATGAGATTATCAAGGGAATGAGTATGAAGAGAGAAAAAGAAGACATCTAAGGACAGAGCCCTGGAGCAATTCTCTCTTTAGAAGACAGGGAGATGAAGAGGAACCAAATAAAGAGACACGTAAAAGGTATCCAGGAATGTGAAAAGAAAGCCAAGTGGAAGCTGGTGCCCTAGGAACCAAGTTAAGAAAAACTTACAAATTACAAAAAGGAGAAAGATGATATGATGTTGATAGGTCCAATAAGATAATCACTAAGAATGTATTGTATTTAGCAATGTGGAGGCCACTGGCAAACTTAGCAAGGTCATTATTGGTACATGGCTGGAGGAGATCCAAGGGGAAATAGAGGAGAATGTTTGGAAATGGTGACTATACATCACTCAAGATATTTTGTTCTAAAGAGGATCTGAGAAATGAGGCAATAACTAGTTAGATAGAGTCAATAATGTTTTTATTTTCAAGGTCAGAGAAATGATAGCTTAGTTGTATTTTGATGACAATAATTCAGTAGAGGGGGAAGTTTTTATGATGCTGAAGAGAGAGAGAATTGCTGGAAAGAGTGAGAGGAGATGGCATATATTGTACAAGTAGAGGAGTTAGCTATGAAAAATGCCCAGATGGTTTATCTCCACAATGGAAAGAAGGCAAGTCCTGACATGATCACAATTTTCCAATATTCTATGAAGTATAACAGGAATAGCAAATATTGTCATTTTTGTTATCAAGGTGAAGAAACCTACAGTAGCGATTTTCAAAGACCAAGATGGCAATTTAGCATTGTCTCTAAGAGCACAGATTAAGTTAAAGGAATGAGTCCAGCTCTGCCATTCTAAGCTCAAGTTTCTTGATCTTTAAAATGTCACTGGGAGAATTAAGTGAGTTATTGAGAGAGGTAAGAATAGTGTGGAAGAGCTCTCTGTGCATATTAATTGCAGGTGCTCAACATTATAGATGACCTCTCTCCCTTGGCACAGTGCTTTCCTGTGTTTCCCAGCCACAGTTGCATATACATAGGGCATGTGATTGAGCTCCTTCCACATGAGTACAAAGGAAGTGATAATCATCAGTTTCAGGCCTGGCCTACTCATGCCTCAATCACATTCTTTTTCTTATCTGCTGCCCTCATCGTTGTGCCAGCTGGATGTAGGGGATGTATTAAAGTAATCTGAGGAAGATGGCAGAGCCACCAGTTGGAAATAGGTTGGGTGCCTTCTGACTTGATGCAAGCAGGAAATAAAGTTTTATTACCTTGATCCACTAAAATTCTTGGCTTATTTACTAGAGGGACAAGAATTAATGCCTCTAATTAATACGATGAGCCCCTGATAAATGTTAAATATTTCTATTTATGCTTTGGCCCAAGACCACATTAATGAATGATGGAGTTTCACAAGCATCTAGGTTTTCTCATTCCTAGTTTAGTGCTCTTGTATACTATGTATTAGAATATCTATTTTTTGTCCACTGTGCCTAAGAAGCCATTATTCCTTTCAGAGCATAGCCCTTCTGTGTTAAAAAAGGAAAAGCAGAGTTATATCTGGTCAGAAACTCAACCTATAAGTCATCTTAAGCAGCAAATGTTGTTAGCTTGACTCTCTTCTTTCAAGTTGAAATGTAACTGAAAATAAATAATTGAGGTTATGTATCACTGAATAAATCAGATTATAAGTATCTGCTCTATTGATGCAGAATATCTGGTACTCGGAGATTTATATTGCAACTAGGTCACAAGTGAAAACATTTCCGGCTACCATCTCTAAACTTTATATAGACAGACAGTGATTGATATTTTTCAATAGCAATATAATAATTCCTATCCTAGAATCTCCTTAATTTCTCCAATATAAAAGGAACTAAATTTTCTTTTTTATACCTTTCTGCTTATTTAATTGGAGCATAACATTAGGAAAAACTCTTTAATATTCAAGAAGCATATCTCAAATAGCATCATGTCATGAATATTCCCCACTGTAAAGTCATACTTTTGCTTTGACCTTGTTGTCATTGTTTTGTTACATAAATTATTCAGCCTTGTATGTCTTATAGATTAAATACTCTGGAAACAAATTAAAAAGAATCCCAGTGGCTTAGAAATGTCAAGTAACGCTTCTTTTCTCTGAATACCTCTTGTAAAATGGGATAGTAAAAAATAACCCGACAAAGTAGGCAAGATGATTTGTTAAAAGATCAAATTGCCAAGTGAAATAAGTATCTCGGCTTCTTAAAACAAATCTTATAACTCACTTTTCATCGTTGAATTCAGACAGGGATATGTAACTTGCCCATTGATGTGTAGAGGAGAGAAAGAAATCCTCCTTCTCCTCACCCAATACCACAGGCCTTTCATAATTAGGAAATGAGGCTGAAAGGAGACACATTTTCCCCAAGAAGGTAGAATGCTTCAAGATTCCTTTGCCCACAGAAGAGAGTTTCCAGAAAGAAAATCGAGTTCCTTAGCAGAGTTTTCCAACTAAGGAAATGGGCTACTAAGCTATCAGTTATGATTAATGGAAGTTTTCACTTAGAGGCTTTTAATAGATAAACAATCATGGCAGAAAGTAGAAAAAGACTTCTTAAATAGAAGGCTTATTCACTTATTTTTTTAAATCCTCTATTAAGCAACTAATCTGAGAGTAGTCATTGAGAATACAAATATAAAAAGACAATATATCTTGAGAATCTACTAACACTCCCAAAATATTTTCCCTGTACCAGGGGTTGTTCCAATTTTATAAGTATTAACTCATTTAATTTTCATGACAACCCTATAAAAGTGATCTTATTATCATATTTATTTTATAAACAATATAACCGAGGCCCAGAGAGATTAAGAAACTTGTCTGACTTACACAGACTGCATATGAGAAGGAGTTTCAATGCAGGCAACCTGACTCTAGAATTTGAGCTTTATATCCTCCCTCCTCTGCCTATGAGGCTCTGGGGCCCTGCAGTTTACCAGGATGACAGCTGAGAAATCCGCAATTACCCTTTGATAAGGGCAAGAGCAGAGGCATGTGCAAAGTACAGGGATATACCTGTTGATATGGTTTGGCTCTTTTTACCCATCCAGATCTCATCTTGAATTGTAATCCCCATGTGTCGGGATAAGGACCTGGTGGGAGGTGACTGAATGATGGAACAGACTTCCCCCTTGCTGTTCTCATGATTGTGAGTTCTCAGGAAATCTGGTGTGGCACTTCTCGCTTTTTTTTCTCTCTCTCTCCTGCTCCATCATGGTAAAATGTGCTGGCTTCCCCTTTGCCTTCTGCCATGATTGTAAGTTTCCTGAGGCCTCCCAGTCATGCTTCCTGTTAAGCCTGCAGAACTGTAGTCAATTAAACCTCTTTTCTTCATAAATTATCCAGTCTCAAATAATTCTTTATAGCAGTGTGAAAACACACCAATACATCTGTCTAGCCAGAATTTTCAGGGTGCTTTTAAATCTGTATGTTTAATTTTAAGACAGATTGGCTATAACTTAGATGAAACAAAAGATAATTGATTTTTGACTTACGCAATTTGTTCTAGACTTACAAGATAGCACTGTTCTTGAACAGGGGGGATCCCGGACAGAGCCCCTCCACATGTGAAAAAGTGTATCCAGCCTTCTCGCCTCATAACACCACTCCTGTATTTTGTAAAAGCATGTTATGGTGCAAAAGTCTGTTATGAACACTGACTGGTGCCAGTAAAGCCAGCGCTCTTTCCCCCAAGATAAGGAGAAACAGGGAATGACTGTAGGATTAAAACATAATAATAAAATAATTAAGCATTGGGGGTCATCGTCACATTAAAAAGAATTGACATCAAGATCATAGAAATCAGCCATATAGAAAATGACCTATCAGGTGCTCCAACAAAATGATTATTCTAAAATCTATCTGATTTTGAGGTTGTTTATGACTTCAGCATGCCTTCAAAAGGTAAAATCTGCAAAGCCCATCCAATAAGTGCAGCTTCAATAAATATTTCTAATAAATTTATGTTCCACCATTCTCTTTTGCAAGCCTATTATATACCCTGATAGAGATTGATATGTATTATTCAATTCTTTTAAAAACTGGTTCCTATTTAAAGGTGGTTCTGAGTAGTTCTGAATTAGAGGTATAAGCAACAAGTTTGTTGGGTCTTTTTTGCTTCACAAATAAACCTTTCTATTTAAGAATAATAATTACCATGGTAACCCTAACAGCTTAGGAATCATTCAGGCATGCAGTTTCTAGGGAGAGAGAGGAAAAAAAAATCTCAGCATTTCTGAAGCTTGTTTAACCCTTCAAGATTCAGTGTCCATTTCTCTGGCAGAGTCAATTTGGTTTAACCTTTTTGTCAAAATATGTAAGAAATCTTTGCACTGGAGGCATCAGGAAGAGAAGAAAATGAACAGAATCAGAAATAATACATTAAATATTAATCCAATATCATTTAAAGAAGTACACACCAAATACTGCATTTGAAATAGCATTTGCCTCCAGTCACAGCAGCACTCTCTTGCAAATCCCAGTTCTGAGAGGAGGGTATGAGTAACAGACAGCACTGTCATTATACAGTCAATGGGGATGTTGTACTGTACGCCATTCAGACTTTTCTTTCTTTTTCCTCATGCAGCATAAAGCTCAGACCATGTAGGAACTGAACACCCTTGATAGCATAATGTGCCTGTAACTGTACATCAGGAACAGAAATCTGAAGATGGACCAGGTTTCGTGACTTTTCTGTCTGCCTTTTCTTCTTGCCCCACTCTGCCCAATGTCATTTTGCCTGCAGTGCCAAATCTGAGAGCCAAATTAAAACCTGAAATATATTCAGCATGTTCGGTTTAATTAGGAGCAAATATAGACCTCCTAGAAAAGTACGATTCGTACTGAACAAACACTGAACTGGGTTTTAACAACCATATTAAAATACTGAACTCTTAGATAACCTAATAGACTTGCACAAAATCTTACAAAATACTGCATATTCTTACTAGCATTGCTGTTTAGTGGTTAGAAGGAGGAAGTCTTACTCTAAATCTCTCTCTAGTAAATACTTCATTCTGTTGGTACATTTAAAAAATCAGAGTGATATCAGAAGAAATGGAAAATTACACTGTTTATGTACAAATGCATTCATTTTGCTGCCAAGTAAACCTAAGCTTGATTCACAAGCCTGGGGTTAATATCTCAGAATACACACACACACACATATATTACATTAATACATATAAATGTATACATCCATAAAGACATATAAATTTATTTTATTCCATTATTTACAGTTTTATTATATAATTTACATTGTATTGTCTATTATCTGTATAGCTGATCTGGTGAATTTTTTCTGCCAGTAGGATTTATTCTTTTGTATGGCTATTAAAATTTTCATAAAAAGGTTCACCACTAGGCAAGCCAGCAGTACTTTCAGAGAATTATTTAGTCCATATTCCTTACATCAATGGAGACAGGAAGAGGGCAGGTAAAGGATGGAGAAATCCGATATGAGTTCATTCTTCTAACAAAGATTTAATGATGATGATGATTAATGTTATTATCATTACTATTATTATTTTCTGAAAATTCCCTTCCTCTAGTTATCCTCTCCAGAAGAAAAGAAAAAGAAAACTTATGAAGAAGAATAGCCAGGAAATTTTCACCCCAAAACCCCTTTATCTTCCTATCAAATCTTGATGCTCATATGGAGCAATGAGTTTCTGAAAATAATGGCTTGTGGCCTTGGTAACTGAAAGCAATAAGCTATATAACCATTGCTGAATCTCATTGTGGGAATAAAATAAACTTCTGTCACTACCTTTTATCTTTTTTCCCCCAATTCTTTTATACTTTCAAATCATTCTTCATTTTCCAGCCTTTAGCCTTGCACTTCATTATTATTATTATTTTACAAAAGTGTTGTGCCAAGGTCCATAGTCAGAGGAAAAGCCTGCAGTGAACTGAAAAAGATTCTTTTTCAAAGCTTTTTTAGGTGAACTTTTTGCCTTCCATTCATTTGGGTCTAAGAAGTTTAAATGGCACTGCATACATGACGCCATCTCACACAGTATTAATCTTCATGTTGAGATGAAGATGGTCAGAAAGCAGCACCTTCCACAAATGACTCCAAGATGCCTTTAGCTGGTATTCACTTCTTCTTGCCACCTCTTAGCCCTCCCCTACCCTCATCTAGCTTGAATTACCAAGAAAGTTTGTTTTCAGATTCCCTTTCCTTCTCTCTATCATAGCGCCTTAACTTCCAACATTAGAGGTCCATTCTGAGTATGATAGCATTTTTTACTACAAGGATTTATTTCTTTAAATGAGTAAATGTCTCAGACCCCCCCAAAAAAAGGCATTAAGCTAGTTATGTCTGAGTCCATGTGAATGGCTCCATCTGAACTCATTTTCTTCTCCCAACATACAGCTTAAACAGAGCACAAGGGAATAGTATTTTATTACTAGAAAAAAGTAGGAAGCTTCTTGCTGCTATTTTAGAGCATTGGGCATTTTCATAGGAAGGCATGTTTAGGTAGAAAACCTTCATGAGAACTACAGAGGAATTATGGAGATGACGTTTATAAGCAAAAAGAAAAGAGGCCCAAAAAGGAGATGAGAGATGGAACTACAGAAGCTCAATTCCTTTTGCTAGTACTGAGAGCCACTGGATACTTCCCGATAATACAGAAAACCGTTGGGGATGTAAATTTGAACCTAAATGTCAATGTTGTGCCCTTTACACCTCTTAACCAAATCATCACATCTCTGAAATGATTTCTAGCTTATTGGAAATACAAGTCTATTGTTCTGTCTTAGGACATGTATTAAATATGTATAACAACTGAACCATCATAGTGGCATTGAGGATTTGTCAACTTTTTCTTTTGTCTCCACCTGACTGGCTTCCCTGAAGTTAATGGGGGCTACATGATCTAAAGTTTTCTGCAGGCAAAAAGAAAGTCAATAATCAGACCCAGATAAGTTAATGATTTTCAACTCTAGGGTAGTCATTTAGCTTTCATCAATTGTGTACTGAAGAGATTATGATCGTACAATTGAAGCAAGTAATAGAACATTATATTATCATACAATCTATTCATTTTGAGGATAGTTGTGGACATACGTTCTGGTAAAACAACTGGATAAAAACATATTTAAAAAAGAAAAGGTAAGAAATTGGGTAAAGAATATCTGGAAACTCCTATACTACCGCTGCAACTTTTCTGTAAACCTCAGATTAAACCAAAATAAAAAGTTAAAATATCAGGAAAGAAGAAAAAGAAGATGAAGGAGGCAGAAGGAAAGAGAGACCACAGTATTAGGGTGAAAAGTGAGGAAAGATGGGCAATGTTCAATGACTTCTCACCCTCTGCCAGGCACTGTTCTGGGTACCTTATAATTTTTGCTTATTAATTCTGACATAATTCTTTTATTTTTTTTTTTTTGAGATGGAGTTTTGCTCATCACTCAGGCTAGACTGCAATGGTACGATCTTAGGTCACTGCAACTTCTGCCTCCTGGTTTCAAGGGATTCTCCTGCCTCAGCCTCCCTAGTAGCTAGGATTACAGGTGCCTGCGGAGACACCCAGGTAATTTTTTGTATTTTGAGTAGAGATGGGGTTTCACCATGTTGGCCAGACTGGTCTCAAACTTATGACCTCAAGCAATCCACCCACCTCAGCCTCTCACAGTGCTGGGATAACAGGTGTGAGCCACTGTGGCCTACTCAATTCTGACATACAGCTTAAACAGAGCACTATTATGAACAGATATTATTCTTATTTTCAAATGAAATGACTTAGAATTCTGGAGAATAAAAATGTATCAAGACTAAACAAAGAGGAGGCAGCCTAGATAGACTTTGACTCAATGTGTCTTTGATTTCAAATAACCCACACTTTTTCCATGGTCCATTTTCACCTGTTCTTACCCCCTGTGGAGTTTTCTATTGCCACACAGCTATTTGATAGACAGGTATCCAAATCCTCATCATATTCAGTGATCTATTTTTTTCTTTGGCATAAAATATGCTGTCCTCGTGAAACACCCAGGTCTGTGTTTAACTTTGTAAGGGAATGAGTTCAAGAAAAATCCAGCTGAGGTATCCAACCCTCAATGCTGTGATAGTTGCATTTTATATCAAATAGTCTTCTAATATTCTCTTTGACAAGTAGAATCCACACTCCCTCATGTTAAATTGTTAATGGCTTCCCTTGTGGTTGGCTGTTCTGATTTCATCATAATTTAGACTCCTCATTTTATGTTGGTAAAATTGTCTAGAATAACATCACAGCCTTTGGCTATAAGCCCTTGATGTGCCCAAGAAACAAAAGTGTATGTTCCCTTAAGGTCATTGCTTGCTTTCTTGCTTTCACTCTTTTTCTCTCACTCCCTGGCTGTTTGTTTTTTGTCATGTTTTTTTCTCTGTCTTTTTATTCCCCCATTCTGCTTGTAATGTTTCTATTGTTTCATAAAGCATACTCCTAGTAAGTCAGTAACATATCCATGTTATTTTTTGGCAGATATTCCAAAAGGATGTATCCGATCTGAAAATCTTTACTTGCAATTGAGTTATGTTTTTCATTATAAATGTGCACATCTTTGTTCTGTAAATGTTAGTATCTCGATCTTTGGAAACAGGGAAAAATATCGACACAATGCCTTTTCCTTCTGGTGCTGTAGGCGGTCTTTTGATTTTTTTTTTTTAAGCTTGAAGGATTCTGCTTAGACCATGACCTTGTTTCAAGTATACAAATTCCTCCACTTTTCATAACAAGCATCGATACTTTGGAGTGACCTTCTATAAAATGCAGCACAGGAAGTATTATTCATTCCTCTCAACATTCATTCAAAGGTTTAAGTTCCTTAAGTTGTTGTTGTTATTCTTCTGATGTCCTGGTAACTACTAGAGGTGATGCAGGAAACTCTACATTTCTATCCTTTTAAAACTCAGATTAACAGTGTTCTTGTCAGACTCAAGATGTAGAAACCTACATGCCGTACTTGGAAACAAAAATAAAACAAAACAGAAAAACAAAATGAAAGTAGAGGAAATTCTGCCCTTCCTTCTTTCATCTAGTCTATTTGTGATAGTCAGACATATTTCCATCAAAAGACCACCCATATCTATTTCCCCACAGAAATTCATATTCTGGAGTTCTGTTTAATAGAACACCTAGAAGGGCACAGGACAAGGCCGTCGTTAATTAGTCCTATAGGTAGGGTGACCATACAACTCATCCTCCAAATCAGAACATTTTGACAGTAAAACTAAAAGTTATTTATAACACGTGGTAGAAAAACAAGGAAAACAAATAAACTGGGATAAACATCTAAGTAAGCTGAGATGTATTTTCACTTTGTTGTCTGATATAATTATTATCTCCTTTCACTTTCAAATTGTCCCCCTTTTGGGTAATACAAGTAGTTCACAAGCAGTTTGGTCTAAAGACTGCATTACCCTTATAAAAATTAATTGAGACCCCAAATGGCTTCTGTTTATGTGAGTTACATCTGTTGGTATTTACTTGTTATAAATTAAAACTGAAAAAAATTAAAAATATGTATTATTTTTTAGCAATAAGATTGCAGTATATGTTCACATAAATATTTTACAAACTTTCTTTCCCAAAACCAACCAGTGAGAAAGGGTGACATTTGTTTAATATTTTTGCAAATCTCTTTAATGACTGACCTAATAGAAGATAGCTGACTTCCAATATTTGCTTCACAATTCAATCTGTTGTGATAAAACACATTATGTAGCTTCTGGCAAACTCTTATCAGAAAATGAGAATTTAACAAGTAACACATTGGTATTATTGTGAAATAGTTTTGACTTCACAGCTTCTTTTACTATACTTTGAGAGCTTCTGGGTTACATCATCTCCTTACTCAGGAGTAACAGGAAACTTTTTCATGGAGCTTCCTAGAGCGGGCAAAACAATACCTGCCTTTTCTCCTTGTTTTCTCTGCTTAGAACACACTCCTGCATCATCTTCAGTGGGTACATCCTTTTTATCTTTCATGTTTTTATTTTAATGTAGTTTCCTACAGATAGTCTTCCTTGACCCCCAGGAGACTAGGTCAGATTCTTTTGGTCTTACTTCCAAGAGTATTGTGCTTTGTCATAGTACTTACCATAATTCAATGTCATTGATTACAGAAACATCAGTCTACTTCATTCATAGATGGTAAGTCTCAAAATGGTGAGGATGCATCTATGTTACTCCATACATACTATGTTCCTACTACCAGAATAGTGCCTCACACAGAAGAAAAGCTTAATAAATGTTTTATGTTCAACTTGCTCGTTGAAAAAGCAATTAAGCATATCCCTAACCTTTATACACTTAAAGGCAGAGCCTCTGTTTGTGACGGGCCAGGGATGAGGCTACTGTCTATGTCAGAATAGAATTAAATGTTTGTCATAGATCTCATAATCTTAGTTTAAATTGCACTGAAAACTGAGAAACAGATCTAATTATAATTAGTACAAAGTAAAGGCAGCCCAACAACTGAAACAGTGATAAGTGCTGGGCTACTCCAGAAACCTTTTATGAATATAAAGCAGCTTGACTGTAATATGTGCACATTACTTGTCTCATATTGCATGGCCCTTCAGCATCTCATCCCGAGTGAACTCCTCTGCTTCTGAATTTCTGTATTACTGAATGTTTTATACCTGTGGGGTCTTTTTCATACTGACTATACACTGTCATTATGTTTCATGATCTCTGTCATATTATTTATTAGATGATAAATTTGAAAGCTTATACTCCCTGTCTTGCAACTTTTTCTCTTCCGATCTTATGTAGGGCAACATCTTGCACATAGTAGGTACTGACATATAGGTGTATATGATGTGGAGGTATGCATTAGAACATTAGATTTCCTCAAGTTTACCTTATTAAAAAAGCAAAAACAACATTTTTATGTGGACTACACAGAAGTTCGAAGGTAAAATAAAACCCTAATTTTGAAACCCTGCCATGTCTCCTGACTGGAATGAACTCTTTGTGATGAATGCCTAACCTTTAGCAACTTTGATACCCATGGGTATTGATGAAGGAACAGAGCTCCAACTGTATGGTACATTCTCAGCCTCAGGGTTTAGCCCATCTCATCCTCTTTGAATTATGGGTCCCTGTTCTTTTACTCAGATTTATGAATTCAGACAGCATCATAGGAAGCAGGTACAGCACATAAATCAAATAACACAGGCACATGGGACAAGCTGCAGAATTATCATCGTCCCTTTCTACACTTCACAATGTCAGTGAGGATGTGTCTAGTAGCTTAGTAGCTTGAAACAGTTAACCTAAGTGCTTAGCTCATTGTGTGGGTTTCATTTGGGAACAAGAAAAATACTGGCTTCATATATTTCTGCACTCAATGATAAATTTATAACCTAAGTGCATAATATATAACATGTGATTCTATTTGCTAGAAAATGGTGTTGGATTAGACAGTCTCCAAGTTTTCTGCTAGTTCTGAAATTCTAAAATTCGATGAACTTATATTTTAAATGTTTTATATTGTCTGATAACAAGGACCCTTTTAATTATTTTTAATGTTTGTAATGGTACCCTTAAAAACATTTTTCCCCCAAACCAGCAATATTTAGTGTTTCTCAATTGGTCTTTAAAATATCAATTTTCACTGTTCATAGAATAAACATTGATATGTCAAATAAACCGTTATCTTTATAATAACATATTTTGAATATTCTATATCAAAATAACTCCATACAAGGGTATCACACATCACTGGTTTTCCAAAGACTTGTGCTCTCATCTATGGTTTTATAGCTATTGCTGGGAACTAGTTTTCCAGCCAGTGTTTACAAATTCAATTTCCCCTTGCATCAGTGGGGAAGCTAGTAAAATTTGGACATAAATGACATATATCATTTCTAGTACTAGCCTATATAAAATTCCCATATAATCATTCATGCTCTCTTTGTTTCTTAGAGCAATCACTGAAACACACAATGAAGATAATGGAGCCACCATTTTGCTGGGGCCCTCGAATGGAACAGAGTATTCTTCCCTTTCTATCAACAACCTGTCCTATCCCAACAATTAATGATTGAATATATGAATGGGAAGTATGCTTCTATTTCACAAGTCACGGATACTTTGGAATTTATTAGTTATACAGCAGGTATAACTAATGTAGCCAGTACAATTGAGCTTACACTACTTCTTTCAAAACAAATCACCTCTTTTAAAACAAACAAACAAAAAGCATTATTTTCTTTAGAACTTTAAAGAATGTATTACTTCTCCTTTCATGAATCTTGACACAAGTACACATCTATGACAAGCAAAAGGATGTGTTTTGCTTTAAAAGTGTTAAATTTTGTTTTTGTTTACTATAAGTGCCTAGAACATATTTTTAACAGTCTAAACATAATTTAATGTCTATAGAAAATGAGGTCATGCAGAAATAGGTATTCTACTCCATCCATGATAATTTAAAGAAAAAAACCCTTAGCAGGGTTAGACATAGAGTAAGTCTCATGCACTCTGAAGTGACTACATTGCCCCCAAGGATCTTTCTGTTATTTCAATTAAACCAACTGATATTTCCAGGTTGGTAAAACTGAAATCTAGGATAACAGTTCCCCTTTTCACATTTTTTCTTATGAAAGGTGAAAAATAACTTTTGAATGCCCTATTTTTAACTGGACAAAAATGTTTACACCTGTCTGGAGAGGTGAAGCCCCTCCTCAATCTACTTGGGTTCGAGTGCCTGCACCAGTACTCGCCCTCTTTTTCCTCCTTTGCTGAGGTCATCTTGAGCCCACTGTCACAGCTCTATAGGTAGTTCCACTTCACGCCCCTTTTATCCTCACTCAAAATTTCTCAGGAATGATTTACCTTCATATTTGCAGATTTTCTAAAGGAAATTTTCTAAACACATACTACTCCTTCTAACATGCCAGAATTTTTGGAATTTAGTACCTCTTTCACTTGAGTTATTCCTTTTACAGAATTTTATCCATAATGTCATATATGCTTTATTATCTTCTAATCTTAAGCTCACTTTTTTGTTGGCTGTACTTTGTGTTGCAATTTATAAAAAATAAAGTCACTACATAGCATTTTTAGTCCTCATGCCAATTACTTTTCTTCTTGTGAGCTCTTTGTTATTCTTATATCCAGATCATATGATAGGGTTAAACTACACAGTTTCTTCTGAGAATTCTTGGGACAGTTTATCAAATGTTTGAAGAAATCAATTGTTCTACAACATGTTTTCCCTGAAATATCAACCTGTTAATTATCTCTTAAAAAGAAACTAAAGTGGTTTTAACTTGATGTATCAACTTTAAAATTCTTATTTTATGTCCTAAAATGCATGTGTTTATTGCTAATATATATTTTTGAAACCTGTTAACTATCCAAACTTGTTGGGTAGTTAACAGGTTTCAAATATATATATTAGCAATAAACACATGCATTTTAAAACGATATTTAATTTATATGTCTGAATTTCTATATTTTGCTTGTTAGGAGATTTGGATATTGATGCATATCTGGTTTTCTGACACTCTTTCCATTTTTCATTTCTCGCCATGATTAATTCCAGTGGCTGTGAAATTATATGGAACCTCATCCAAAAATCTGAATTCAGTGTTTTCTTCCCATATTTGACTCTCTAGTCAACAATTCCTTGTAGCTATATCCTGACATTGTAAGTGGGGGAGGGAGCTGGGGCAGGAGCTGGGGCAACCTGAAGACATTCCCAGCTTCCGGATGTGCCCAGGCCCTCCGCGTCTCTCACCTCGGGGATGGGGAAAGGGGCCCCGGAGGCACGGGGAGCTTGCTATTTGAATATCGTGGACCCAAAGAGTTTTGCAGAGAGCGATTTATTAGGCAGAGAGTAAGAAAGAGAAAAAGAGAGGGAAAGAGAGAGAGCGACAGCTTCAAGGAAGTAATCCATACGGTAAGGAGCAGCGGGATTTCAACCTCGGAGTTACTCCCGCCTCATTCATGTTCTCATCCAATGAGAGCAGTTCTTTCAAACTTCCTCTGGAGTGACTGATCTTTCACTTTGATACCGATTGGCTACTTGGTCCCCAACAGAGCCCCATCCTTCCAGAACTTTCAGCAGGCTCTTTGAACAAAGAAGCTCACCTGGATTTCTCTACGTAGCCCAGGCACAAGAAAGTCAGAAAAAATCTACATTCCCAGATGCGGGCGTGAATGGAGGTACGGTGCTGGGATACTCTTGCCTTTGAAACCACATCCCTGGTGGACTCATGAAGAGAAGTTTTTTCCTTAACACAGTCCCTAAACATTACCCGATCAATTTGAAGGTCTGATTCTTAGATAAAAGTAAGAAATTGCATGAGTTGTTTCTCTCCCTCTTATCTTTTATCATCTTTTCCAACAATAAGCCTGTTTTTTTTTTTCTTGTCAACCTTCTTGGTTGGATGCCAACTGTAAAAGACACTATTTCCAGTTGATGTTGATATGGGTATTAAACAGGTCATTTGGGGTTTTAGCCACGTATACATTATTCTGCTAGTTTCAGAATACATTTTATGCCCTTAGTTAATTTTTTTCTACCAGTTGTTCACGTCCATTTAAAGTTTCGGTTCATGTGAAAGTTTTTTTTTTTTTAATCATTCTGTTGATTTAATGAAGAGATTTTTGGAAGCCTAGAAGTGACAAAATAATGCAACAAGTAAAGCTATATGTTTATAATGCCAAAGAAGAAAAAAAAAATCTTTTAAAATCCATTCTCCTGACCCTTGCCTGGGTTTTACTTGTATCCTTTTTTAAAACAACCTCACAATATATGTGTTGACATAACAAAGGCATTATATGTGGTTTTGCCCACAAGTATGCATACCTGAGAATTTCAGGAGTAAAGGTGAGTTTCCATTCCAATGGTGCTTGATTGGCACCTACCCGCTTTTCATTTTGCTTGCCTTTTTCAGTTTCCACAAAATTTTTACCACAAAAGTTTACCTGATTTCAGATCAAAGCCTTGAAAATGAGTGAAGTGGACAAATGGATTCTTCAGATTCAACATAAAAAGATTATGTTGTAAAGTTTTTGAGGTAAGCTTGGGGTCTTTAAATTTGATACCTTTCAAAGATCTTCCCGAGATCTAGAATTTATCGTCAATGCAAAAGATATGTTCCATAAACAGAGGAGTTTTCAACTTAATGGCTTACAGTTTCATTAGAACTATATTACATTCAAAAGCATGATTTGATTTTGATTTTGGTTTTACATTTCTACCAGGATCACTCTTCTCTACTAGGTCACAAACTCTGTGTGAGCTCTTTCAAAGCATCTACGGAAAGGGAAAAAGCCTTTCATGCTTTTTTAAAAAAATTAATTCTTAAGGGAAAACAAATACTGAAGCCTGTAGATACAGTGACTACAAGAGTTTTTTAGTTGTTGCTCCAGGCCATCATAAAAAACCACTGGCCTTTGTGGTTTTAGCAATCTTGTTTTTCATTACTTCCTACAGCCATTTACACACCTATTTTCACTTGTGTTGGAATCCTCTTCAGAACAACAAAAAATACATATTGCTTTTCTCATTTTGTCCAATATGTTAAATGGAGACTTAGTTTCAACAAATTCATATAAAAACGAGAACAATTCTTTACATTTCTTCCTAAACAGCGTCCTAAGGAAGCTCTAAGCATGACAACAATTTACTCAGTTATTAACTGGGAAAGCAATATTAGAAATTCCTTTTCATTGCTCTAAAACAGACTGCTTCAAGGCTGGTAATTTATTTTAATTGAATGCTGAGAAAATTGTTCACTGAAAAACAAAACAAAAAAAACCACTTTATTTGATTCTAAAAAATAGATGTAAACTCAAATGCTCAAAGGGCCAGGCAGGGAATATAAGTGAGTGAAGCTGAGAAACGGATTCATCAGTGGGCTAGAGATCTTCAGGCCTTGTCTATTGGAGCACTAAGAACAGGCTAGCTGGTGAGCACCTGCAGGACTGAGGCTTCTGTTTCCAGATTTTCCTATTTTTAAAGGGATGTCAGGAACTCAGATTTTTATTTGAAACATTCTGCTGCTTTTCAAATGTCAGCAACCAGTTAAAAATATTTTAGGCCAGACACGGTGGCTCACGCCTGTAATCCCAACACTTTGGGAGGCCGAGGCGGGCAGATCACGAGGTCAAAAGATCGAGACCATCCTGGCCAACATGGTGAAACCCCGTCTCTACTAAAAATACAAACAAATTAGCTGGGCGTGGTGGCATGCACCTGTAGTCCCAGCTACGTGGGAGACTGAGGCAGGAGAATTGCTTGAAACCTGGAGGCGGAGGTTGCAGTGAGCTGAAGTCATGTCACTGCACTCCAGCCTGGCGCCTGGTGACGGAGTGAGACTCTGTCTCAAAAAACAACAACAAAAAATATTTTGAAACCCTCTGCACATTAGAGAGAGGGAGAAAGGGAGAGAAGGAAAGAAAAGGGAAAGGAAGGGAGAGAAGGGGAGGGGAGGGGAGGGGAGGGGAGAGAAGGGGAGGGAAGGGAAGGGAGAGAAAGAGAAAAACACACTTGAGGATAGATTGGACATGGACATAACCATTTTACAACCTGTGTTCCAGGTGATTAAAAAAAAAAAATGAGTATTCCTCTAGGTAGAAATGATCTTTAGCTTTTTGTTATAACTTCATCTCTTTTGTTCCATCTTTTTCGCATTGTGTTCCCTGCTGTGTCACTATTCAAAGAGTTCAAGATAGTAAGAAAACTTAAAAGTGAAATTAGTGAATTACATACCTATAAGTATATGATATATGTGTGTATACATATACATGTGTACACATATATAATACAAATGTGGAGGCCAGAAAAGTAAGGAAAATAAATGCTCACTTTCTTAGAAATCCTAAAGTAGGAAAATTGCCTGAACTTCTAAAAAGTAGTTACATTCAGGAGACGAGTAAAGTGCAGCACACTCCATCATTTTGAAGGAAGGCCATCAAATCTGAGAATGTGTGGATCTCTGTGTTTATTTATAGTAGGAACATTACAGCATTGGATGTGCTCTGATTAGTTTGCACTGTACCATGGCAATTTATTCCATTGAGGGATTCAAAATAGCTTTCTGTACTTTTTTCTCTTCCTTTCAAGTCTCCATTTCAGAGATTCTCCAATTATATGATATTGGTATTATTTTGTGTATTTGTGAACATTTTCATAAAGCCCAAAAAAGATTACTCTAAATCTCCACAAATCTAATTGATTTTCATTTTTATTTTCTAGTATTACAAATCATATATTTATTATATGCCTCTTATATTATTGAAAAATGAATTAAATTTGCAAATTGGAATTTTTTATTCCTAAGTCAATTTCTCTTTTCTCTCAAGGTACATATAGAATAAAACAATAATATTAACATCAGTTAATTAGATGTCCACATTTCTGAGATTTTTTAGTTGGTTTTAGGTTCATTCTTCAGATTGCCAAGTAACTGCCTAATTTGATAAACTGGTGCTGTAAAAGAATCTTCAGAGAAAAATAATCATCCAAGTCAGTTTTATTTTGTACTTACCAATTAATCATTATAGTCTATACCTCTAAAATATTTTGGATAGTATAGGTACAACTCCTTGTGTCAAATAATCAGTTGATAAGAACACATCTATAAATTGGTTTCTTTGTCTAAGTTAAGCAGCTGTTTTTATTAATGAATTATCTTATTTTCATGAAATAGCCTTAACTTTGTTACCTCTAATTTTAAATATTAAATTTAGCACTTGTAGAGATAATTCTCTTCCTATATATCAATATTTTTATGTTTTAATATTATTGAATTTCCCTTAGGCTTTTGATTTATTCTTTTTCTTCTTAGAATCATTTTGTTGATGAGTCTTACAGCTACTTTCTACTTAGTTATGGTAAAGAAATCATCTGCCCCCCTCCACCTCATACTTACTATAATTTGTCTCAAATTGTTATTTACTCATTTATCAACACTCAGAAGAAAACAGGCATACATCTTCACTACCCTGAATTAGTTAGTTGTTTCTTAGAGATAATAGCAAAAGTGATAATAGAAAAAAATAGATAAATTAGACTTATACAAGCTAAAAACTTTTATGTTGCACACAATGCCATTAAGAAAGTGAAAAGACAACCCACAAGTTGAGAAGAAATATTTGCAAATCATATATCTGATAAAGAACTTGAATCCAGCATATATGAGAATATGTCACAATATATAAAGAACTCCTATAACTCAATAAGCAAATATTCCAGTTAAAAATAGGTAAATAATTTGCAAATAATTTTCTACAAAGAAGACACACATGTGGCCAATAATTACATAAAAAGATGCTCAATGTCACCAGCCATTAGGGAAATACAAATCAAAACCAAACAGAGATTTCATTTCACACCTGCTAGAATGGCTGTAATTTAAAAAAAGATAGAGATTAACAGTGTGAGCTAGGATATGGAGAAACTGGAACTCATACATTATGATAGGCATGTAAAAAAGATGCAGCCACTCTTGACTCCTGACTTAGCACCAGGAAGGTTTAGGATTCAAGTATAATTAATAGAAAGTGAAAAGTGGGGAGGGGATATCATGTTGTTGTTTGTTTGGAATCTTAACGTTTTTTATTATTAAACAAGAAAGAGTAAAATTATATAAACTGAAAATTTAAATGAAAAACACCAAAACAATTCTGAGAAAAAATAAAACAAAAATAGTAAAGATGAAAGCCTTAACCAACTAGAAGATAAATCCAGGAGCTGGTTCTTTGAAACAAACATAAAATACTTTTTTTGTTGTTGGCAGGGACAGAGAGGAGGATGAGGAGTGGTGTGAGCACTAAAAGGAATAACACTTCTAGAATATATAACCAAAAATAAGAATACTAGCAAAATTATCAAAGAAAAAGAGAATTCTGCATAGATATGTAACACTTTTAATGATAAAAGAAAACTAAAACAAAATCTAAGCTAATGAAGTTTTAAAATCTAGATTAATAATATTGTGAGAATTTTTATCACTATTGATCCAAAAAACAGAAAAATATGTATTTTCTTTTGAATACTTTTGCTGAGTTTGAAGAATTTTTTATGATTTATAATTTTGCTTTCCCAAGTTCTTAACCATCAACTGCATTTGCTCAGCCTCCTTCGCAGCTAAGACAGTGACAGTTCACCCAGCACCATCAGCCAGGCATACCTGTGCAAGATTTAATTTTAGAGCTGAGGAGGGGGACCAAGATGGCTAAAAAGGAGCTTCTCCAGAGTGCAGCTCCCAGCAAATGAGACACAGAACCAGAACGACATCTGTGTCTCTGAACAAGTTTCGTTCCAAAGGGACTGTTTGAACAGCAGGATTAACCCAAAAAAGGCAGTGAAAGTAGCTCGAAGGGGGGAGCTGAGGCAAGGCAGGGCACTGTCCCACCCAGGAAGTGTATTTGGCATGGAGTATCAGGGGGCTTCCCCTCCTTGGTACTCCTATTCAGATACAGTGCTTCAGCAGCCCACAGTCAAGGAAAATGCCACCTGGCTGAGAACCACCCGAAGTTGCAGATCTGGTTGACCGCCCTGGCCAGAAGCCTCGGCTGGCCCAGTGCTGTGAACTGTCGGTGCAGACCAGGGTGGAGACTTTTAACACAGAGAAGGCTTGTGGGAAGGGACTGCCCATCCCACAAAAGAAGGGACAGTTGAAAGTGGGAAGGGGATATGGCAAGAAAGGTCCCAAACCCACAAGATCCAGCAGAAGTCCTCTAGTGGGAGAGTTTCACAGTTAACACATCAGACTGAGCTCCATCCAGGACTAGCAGGCTCAGCAGAGGGAAAGATACCAGCCATTGGGAAGGTGGGGCTAATCCCACGAGTATAAGTGTAAACCAGGTGAAGAATAGCCGAATTGATTAAGCAGAAGAAAGGATATCAGAGATTGAAGATCAACTCAATGAAATAAAGAGAAGGCAAGAGAAGAGAAAAAAGAGTGAAAATAAATGAACAAAGCCTCCAGGAAATATGGGATTATGTGAAAAGATCTAATCTATGCTTGATCAGTTTACCTGAAGAGGATGAGGAGAATGAATCCAAGCTGGAAAACACTCTTCAGGATATTATCCAGGAAAACTTCCCCAACCTAGTGAGGCCGGCCAACATTCAAATCTAGGAAATACAGAGACCACCACAAAGATATTCCTCAAGAGCAACGCCAAGGCACATAATTGTCAGATTCACCAGTGTTGAAATGAAGGAAAAAATGCTAATGACAGCCAGAGAGAAACCTCGGGTCACCTACAAAGGGAAGCCCATCAGACTCACAGCAGATTTTTCTGCAGAAACCCTACAAGCCAGAAGAGAGTGAGGGCCAATATTCAACATCCTTAAAAAAAGAACTTTCAACCCAGAATTTCATATCCAGCCAAACTGAGCTTCACAAGTGAAGGAGAAATAAAATCCTTTATGGACAAGCAATTTCTGATAGATTTCATTGCTACTAGACCTGCCTTAGGAGCTCCTGAAGGAAGCACTAAACACAGAAAGGAACAACCAGTACCAGCCACTGCAAAAATGAACCAAATGGTAAAGACCAATGATGCAATGAGGAAACAGCTTCGACCAATGGGCAAAACAAACAACCAGTAACAAAATGACAGAATAAAATTCATACATTACAAAATTAATGTTGAATGTAAATGGCCTAACGGCCCCAATCAAAAGACACAGACTGGCAAATTGGATACAAAGTCAAGACCCATTGATGTGCTGTATTCAGGAAACCCATCTCAAGTGCAAGGACACACATAGAATCAAAATAAAGGGATGGAAGATGATCTACCAAGCAAATGGAGAACAAAAAAGGCAGGGATTGTAATCCTAGTCTCTGATAAAATATTGGTTTAAAACTTTAAGCCAACAAAGTTCAAAAGAGACAAAAAAGGACATTAGATAATTGTGAAAGGATCAATACAACAAGAAGAGCCAACTACCCTAAATATATATGCACCTAATACAGGAGCACCCAGATACATAAAGCAAGATCTTAATGACCAACAAAGAGATTTAGACACTCACACAATAATAGTGGGAGACTTTAGCATTCCACTGTTAATATTAAACAGATCAACAAGACAGAAAATTAACAATGATATCCAGGACATGAATGCAGATCTGGAACAAGCAGACTTAATAGACATCTACAGAACTCTCCACCCCAAAGCCATAGAATATACATTTGTCTCAACACCACATCGCACTTACTCTAAAATTGACCACATAACTGGAAGTAAATCACTCCTCAGCAAATGCAAAAGAATGGAAACCATAACAAACCGTCTCTCAGACCACAGTGCAATCAAATTAGATCTCAGGACTGAGAAACTTACACAAAACCATACGACTTCATGGAAACTGAACAACTGGCTCCTGAATGTCTACTGGATAAACAATGAAATGAAAGCAGAAATAAAAATGTCCTTTGAAACCAACGAGAACGAGGACACAACATACCAGAATCTCTGGGACACATTCAAAGCAGTGTCTAGAGGGAAATTTATAGCAATAAATGCCCACAAGAGAAGTGAGGAACATTCTAAAATTGGCACCCTGTCATTAAAATTGAAAGAGCTAGAAGAGCAAGATCAAAAAAACTCAAAAAATAGCAGAAGACAAGAAATAACTAAAATCAGAGCAGAACTGATGGAGATAGAGACACAAAAAAACCCTTTAAAAAATCAATACATCCAGGGGTTGGTTTTTTGAAAAGATCAACAAAATAGACAGACCACTAGCCAGATTAACAAAAAAGAAAAGAGACAAGAATCAAATAGATGCAATAAAAAATGATAAAGGGGATATCACCACCAATCCCACAGAAATATAAACAACCGTCAGAGATTACTACAAACAACTCTATGCACATAAACCAGTAAACCTGGAAGAAACAGATAAATCCTAGACACTTGCACCCTCTCAAGCCTAAACCAGGAAGAAGTTGAAACCTCGAATAGACCAATAACAAGGGCTGAAGTTGAGGCAACAATTAATAGCCTACCAACCATCCAAAACCCAAGTCCAGATAGGTTCACAGCCGAATTCTACCAGATGTACAAAGAGGAGCTGGTACCATTCCTTCTGAAACTATTCCAAACAATACAAAAAGAGGGAATCCTTCCCAACTCATTTTACAAGATCAACATCATTTTACAATACCAAAACCTGGCAGAAACTCAACAAAAAAAGCAAACTTCAGGCCAATATCCATGATGAACACAGACGAAAAAATTTTCAATAAAATACTGGCAAACTTATTGCAACAGCATATCAAAAAGCTTATGCATCACAACCAAGTACCTTTCATCCTGAGGTTGCAAGACTGGTTCAACATACACAAATCTATAAATGTAATCTGTCACATAAATAGAACTGTCTGGTAGGGGAATTTCTGGCCCCATCCCCCAGCCATGTGGAAAGAGCCCGACTCCTGATAAGGAAAGCCCTTCCCCCGCAAGGAGTCCACATGGAAAGTGCTTAACTCCCTTATGTGACTCAGCACAATGACCCCGGCTGAAGGAACTCCAGCTCCCTTCCGCCTAGCAACCACCTAACCAATCACCACCCGC
>PVKP010020113.1:0-41285 GCA_004027715.1 Plecturocebus donacophilus | reverse complement strand
CTTTGAACTCTGCAGCGAGCCACAGGTTAAGTCAATTCAACCCAAAGACTCCTCAGCCATCTCCCACATCTCTCCTGCAGTAATATATACTAGGAATATTTTTAAATTAAGGTACATTATGGAACAGCTGCATTTTTTTTTTTAAAGATGCGGTTTCACCATGATGGCCAGGCTGGTCTTGAACTCCTGACCTCAGGTGGTCCACCCACCTTGGCCTCCCAAAGTGCTAGGATTACAGGCATGAGCCACCGTGCCCGGCAGAACAGCTGCTTTTAAAATAAAGTTTATTAAATTTTTAATTTTTATTTATTTATTTTGAGATGGAGACTCATTCTGTTGCCCAGGCTGGAGTGCAGTGGTGAGACCTTGGCTCACTGCAACCTCTGCCTCCCTAGGTTAAAGAGATTCTCCTGCCTCAGCCTCCCAAGTAGCTGGAACTACAGGTGTGTGCCACCACATCCGGCTAATTTTTTGTATTTTTAGTGGGGACAGCATTTCACTGTGTTAGCCACGATGGTCTCAATCTCCTGACCTCATGATCTACCTGCCTCAGCCTCCTAAAACACTGGGAATACAGGCATGAATCACTGCACCTAGCCAAATTTATTTAATTATAAAAGCAAACATAATTTTGAAAATTTGGAGAAAAGAAAAGTAGACAGAAAAATATTGATCCTGGGGCCAGGTTTGGTGGCTCACACTTGTAATCCCAGAATTTTGAGAAGCCAAGGCAGGCAAATCACAAAGTTAGGAGTTCAAGACCAGCCAGGCCAACAATGTGAAATCCTGTCTCTACTAAAAATACAAAACAATTAGCCGGGTGTGGTGGCACGCACAAGGTTGTAGTCCCAGCTACTTGGGAGGCTGAGGCAGGAGAATCACTTGAACCCAAAAGGCAGAGATTGCAGTGAGCCAAGAACGTGTCATTGCACTCCAGCCTGGGCAACAGAGTGGGAATCCATCTCAAAAAAGAAAAATACTGGCTGGGTGTGGTAGCTCACGCCTGTAATCCTAACACTTTGGGAGGCCAAGGCAGGTGGATTATTGAGGCCAGGAGATTGAGACCAGCCTGGCCAACATGGTAAAACCCTGTCTCTACTAAAAATACAAAAAAATGAACTGGACCTGGTGGTGGGCACCTGAGTAATCCCAGTTACTTAGGAGGGTGAGGCAGAAGAATCACCTGAACTCAGAAGGCAGAGGCTGCAGTGAGCCAAGATTGCAGCACTACACTCCAACCTGAGTGACAAAGGAGACTCTCTTAAAAAAGAAAAAAGAGCCTGGCGCAGTGGCTCACGCCAGTAATCCCAGCACTTTGGGAGGCCAAGGCAGGTGGATCACAAGGTGGATCACAAGGTCAGGAGTTTGAGACCAGCCTGGCCAACATGTTGAAACCCCCATCTCTACTAAAAATAGAAAAATTAGCTGAGCATGGTGGCTGGCACCTGTAATCTCAGCTACTGGAAGCTGAGGCAGGAGAATCATTGAAATCCGGAAGGCGGAGGTTGCAGTGAGCTGAGATCATGCCACTGTACTCCAGCCTGGGTGACAGGGTGAGAATCTGTCTCAAAACAGAAAAGAAAGAAAGAAAAAGAAAGAAGGAAGGATGAAGGCAGGCAGGCAGGCAGGCAGGCAGGCAGGCAGGCAGGCAGGCAGGCAGGCAGGCAGGCAGGCAGGCTCATGCTTATACTCCCAGTTATTTGGGAAGCTGAGGTGGGAGAATCACTTGAACCCAGGAGGCAGAAGTTAAAGTGAGCTGAGATTGCACCACTGCACTCCAGCTCAGATGATGTGCAAGATCCCCATATATATATATGAATATATTTTCTTCTTGTAACTTTTCTATGCTTCTCAGATAATTACAAATATACTGTATTGTGTAATTTGGTATCCCGCCTTTTTTTTTTTTTAACTTTTAAGCATTTCTCAAATCAATATAAACACTTTGAAACATTTAAAATCCATGCATAATTCTGTGAACACATCATGATTTTATTATTCCCTTATAATTGGCCAATTTTTCGCTAAATAATATTTTAGGCCGGGCACAGTGGCTCAACCTGTAATCCCAGCACTTTGGGAGGCCGAGGTGGATGGATCACCTGAGGTCAGGAGATCGAGACCATCCTGGCTAACACAGCAAACCCCCATCTCTACTAAAAATACAAAAAATTAGCTGGGTGTGGTGGCATGTGCTTGTAGTCCCAGCTACTTGGGAGGCTGAGGCAGGAGAATAGCTTGAACCCAGGAGGCAGAGGTTGCAGTGATCCAAGCTTGCACCGCTGCATTCCAGCCTGAGAAACAGAGCAAGACTCGATCTCAAAAAATAATAATAATAATAATTCTCAAAACTTGAATGAAGATGTTCTTTAATAATAAAAAAAGATTCTCATTAGTATAGTGTTGAAAATAAAAATTAAAAAAAAAAGAGCTGGGTGTGGAGGCATTGTCTGTAGTCCCAGCTACTTGGGAGGCTGAGGCTGGAGGAGCACTTGAGCCCAGGAGTTCTGGGCTGTAGTGCACTACGCCAATCGGGTGTCTGCACTAAGTTCAGGATCAATATGGTGACCTCCCGGGAGCGAGGGACCACCAGGTTGCCTAAGGAGGGGTGAACTGGCCCAGGTCGGAAACGGAGCAGGTCAAAACTCCCATGCTGATCAGTAATGGGATCGCATCTGTGAACAGCCACTGCACTCCAGCCTGGGCAACATATAAAATAAGAATAATAATAATAAAAGAATGTCCTATGTGACATAATATTTATCTAAGGCAGGTGGCCTGGTTCCTCTAGTTACCTTAAAAAAAAAAAAAAATCTCTCTGTGCCCCATCAAATAGCTGAGGTATGTAGGGTCTTTTCTGTGCCCTATAGACATGCAGTTCAGGGACTTCCTAAAGCAGAGTTCAAAGGCTAGCCTGTGAGCCATCTGTACTCAAAAGAATGACCTTGGCTGGGCATGGTGGCTCACTCCTGGGGCCATATCCCAGCACTTTGGGAAGCCGAGGCGGGCGGATCAACTGAGGTCAAGAATTTGAGATCAGCTTGGCCAACATGGCGAAACTGCATCTCTACTAAAAATACAAAAAAAAATTAGCCAGGCATGGTGGCGTGTGTCTGTAGTCCCAGATACTCGGGGAGGCTGAGGCAGGAGAATTGGTTGAACTCAGGAGGTGAAGGTTGCAGTGAGCCAAGATCATTCCACTGCACTCCAGCCTGAGTGACCAAGCAATACTCTGCCTCAAAAAAAAACTAAACAAACAAAAAAGAATAACCTTTTAGTTCTTCAAGGTATCTATACTGCTAATGGACCAGTATCTGGACAAAAATGTAAGATCTGAGAAATCAAGTAATGTGAAGTAAAATTTAAATCATATGCCAGAAAAAATACATCAATGAGTATTGATAACATAAAGTTTCTGGGTAAAAAGAAATTAAATAACCATGGTCCACTTTCATATCTCCCTCTTAAAATAAAAAAATGTTTAAAAAGTCCCCATGTGCATATGACTAAGGAAGAAAGAAAAACCCAGAAGCCAAATATATCTATGTGATTAGAGCAAGAGGCAGAGGCACAGCTTGCTAAGAGCTAAGCAGTGCAGCCCAGAAGAGCCCTCCATTTCTTTATATGTACTCTGTCCCATTTCCTTAGCAGTCGATTGGTGGACAGAATGGCAGGTGATACTGTAGTCATAGCAAATGTGGTTTAGCCTTACAAAACAGCTTCCCACAAGCTTGTTTCTTCAAGTAATCGATGGTGACTAAGGACCTCTGAAAAAAAAGTTGGTACAGTGACTCTCCTGGGTTTAGTTTTCATTGCAAAAGGTTTGGATACAAAGCATAGCTGTTAAAGTTATCTCTGGATAGGGTTCAGAGCTTTGCAGGGGTAAAAGAGGAAGTAGAAAAAAGAAGAATTCAGCAGACACACCACACCTGAAATAAATAGGCCAGTTCAAGGAGAAAGAGAAAATGAAGGAGGGCATAAGATTCCTCATTGTCAACATGATTTGATTCCCGCCTTTACATGAACTAACTTGCCCTTCTGACTTTTGCTCACATTTACTGAGTGCTCAACCCTCTCAACTAGCAAATTCCTTTGCTCTCAATTTAGAATTCTAAAATTTCCTCTCCAGGCATTTTATCTGACAGTGTCCTCATTGACAGTCTCATTATTAAGAACTGGCACCTATATAATATTTTGAAGTCCTGTGGGTGATAAGACTATTCATATGAACCAGGAAGAGACTGTTTAGGAAATTACTTAAAACAAGCTTATATGTAAGCTTTATTCATGAAAAGGTACCTAATCAAATCAGCAAATATTTACTCAGCACTATGAAGACAGTGTATTAGGTAGTGAAGCACATCAAAAGACTACTTTCACGTTAGAAAAACCTACATTTAAGAACAATCTATTTGACAAAGTGTGTGTGTGATGAGAACTGTATCTTTATTCAGTATCACAAAAGTAAAATAAAGGCTGTGGAAATGTTCCAGATTAAAGGAGGCTAAAGAGACATGACAACTGACCAAGAATAGATCCTGTACCGGAGGCAGAGAAGTGCTATAAAACAAATTATTAGATGATGAAATTGGAATATGAATATAAATTAGGATAAGATAGATAATATATTAATAAAACAGTAATAGATAAGATTTTTTTTTCTTTTTTCTTTTTTTATATATCCAGAGGTGATCTGAATGCAGATAAGAGTATTTTATCAATTTTAAGTTTACTGAAGTGGGTAACTATACTATGGATATGTAAAAGAATGTCCCTATACTTAGCAAACACACACAGGTGCATTCAGAGGTAAAGGGTCATGACTATGCAACTTACCCTTAAATAGTTCAGAAATACAATTATGTGAACAAACCTACACAATAAAATTACCTAAGTATATGTATGTACATATATATACATTCACACATAGTGTGTGTGGAGAGAGAGAAGAGTGAGACAGGGAAAAAATGTCTGCAAGAAAGGGTATGTAGAACACGAGAGGGTATGCAGAACATTAGCAAGAGAGTATGTAGAACAAGCTGCACTGTTCAATACTGTAGTCACTTGTCACTTGTGGCTATGTGTACTGGAAACATGGTCAGTCTGACTTAATATGTGTTTAAATGGAAATTACACACTGAATTTCAAAGACTAATTACAAAAAAGTGTAGGCCAGGCATGGTAGCTCATGCCTATAATCCCAGCACTTTGGGAGGCCCAGGTGGGCAGATCGCCTGAGGTCGAGAATTCGAGAACAGCCTGACCAACATGGCAAAACCCAGTTTCTACCGAAAATACAAAAATTAGCTGGGCATGGGGTGGCGTGTGCCTATAATCCCAGCTACGTCAGAGGCTGAGGCAGGAGAATTGCCTGAACCCGGGAGGCAGAGGTTGCAGTGAGCCGAGATAGCACCACTGCACTCCAGCCTGGGCAACAGAGTGAGGCTCTGTCTCAAAAAAAAAAAAAAAAAAAAAAAAAGTAAAATATCTGTTATTTTTAATATTGATTATAAATTGAAATAATATTTTAAATATATTAAATAAAATATATATTACTGTAATATTGGGGTTTAGGGGTTCAGGGTGCCCTCAGCTCCCCTGAGAGAATGTTTCTCCAGGTTTTTGGTCTCCTGCCCTCTCAACAGTGACAGAGGAGACCACGGTGCAATGCGCAGTAAATGCTAGACTCAAAAGTGTTTGTAGAAAGTGATTTATTTTCCATGCCCAGAGCTTTTTGTAAAAAAAATTTAAAAATAAAAATAAAGTGATTTATTTAGAGAGAGAGAAACAAGAGAAAGAGAGAGAAATAAACAACTAACTCTCACACTCAGAGAATCCAGAGAGATGGAATTCAGGAGAGGAAAGCAGCTTCCACACTGAGTGGAAGGGAATAGACAGAGATGGAGTTTAGGAGGGGAAGACAGGCTTCTACGAAGAGACTGTTTGTGGCAGGGAACTCCAGAGGGAAAATCCAGAATAGAGAAAAACAGCTTCCACGAGCACAAGAGTGTTTGTGGAAGGGGATCCAAACATGGAGTCCAAAGAGATGTGAAGAGGGGGATTTTTTACCTGGGAGGAACCCCCACCTTCTCTAAGACCCCTGGCCAACGAAAGGAGTTCCTTAGAACTTCCGCTGGAGTGATTGACTTTTTGTTTCTTCCCAAGCCGGCGAAATTTAAACTTAAACCATTAAATCGCCCAGAGGGAGAGAGAAGGGATGCGGGTATGGCAATGGGAAATGCTTGCCCTTAAAACTACGCCCCCTTGTGGACCCTGGAAAGAGTACACCTCCCCTCATTAGCAAAGTTAATTTATTTTTACTTTTTTTTTTTTTAAGATGGAGTCTCGCTCTGTCGTCCAGGCTGGAGTGCAGTGGCGTGATCTCAGCTCACTGCAACCTCTGCCTCCTGAGTTCAAGCGATTCTTCTGCCTCAGCGTCCTGAGTAGCTGGGATTACAGGTGTGTTCCACCACGTGTGGCTAATTTTTTGTATTTTTAGTCGAGACAGGGTTTCAACGTGTTAGCCAGGATGGCCTGGATCTCCTGCCCTAGTGATCCACCCACCTTGGGCTCCCAAACTGCTGGATTATAGACATGAGCTACCACACCCGGCCTATTTTTGCTTTTTTAATGCGGTTACTAGAAAATGTTTAATTATTTATATGGCTTGTATTATATTTTTATTGGCTACCACTAAGAGAGAGAGCACACAAATGAGGCAAAACGTTAACAATATATCAGTAGATGCATCAGGGCAACAGATATACAAGTATTCTTTGTATTATTTTTCACTTTGCAACTTTTCTGTAAATTTGAAATTATTTCCAAATAAACATTTTTTTAAAGTCTAGTTTTACATCAATAATAAGCATAGATTAAAGACAGAATTTTGAAGATAGGCTCATATATCTATTTGAAGTTTAAAACACACAGTAGGTTAGAACAGAAGAGATATTCTAGAAATGTCAAAATTAGAAATGTGCAATATAATCAGGGGATCTCACAGTCTGAGATGACACAACCAATACCACTATTCCAGGTTAGCAAATAATTTAAGCTGTGATAGCCTCAGGAAGGAAGTCCAACAACTGTACTGACTCACCCCTCTGGAAAGAAGGCGTTGATGATCCGGTCCCCCAGTGGGTTGATGGCAAGTTCTGGAATCCTCTGGAAATCTTCCCGGCTGCCAAGAGAATCACCTTGAGTTAGAGACCATTGCCCTTAGCTTGTACTCCTTAAGTCAGGAGGTAACAGGGTGTAACCTAGCAAAAATATTACCTCCTGGAATTTACTTCTGTGGCAAATTTTACCAAGTAACTGCAAAGAATAGCACTTTACTACCTGCCAAGTGTTTCTTGCACCAACTCAGTAGTAGAAGAAGCCAGATTTCACTATGCCACATTCCAGTGAATTCAGCACACAGATTACGTCAATAAGCCAACTCACAAGCAAATACTAAGCTGTCCCCTAGTAAATGATTCCTTGAACATTAGCATTTCGTACCTACTTATTAAGTTTGGAAAGTGAACAGCAAATGGAAAGTATCAAATACTGCAGAACTTGAATATGGGAACAAATACTTAGAGGAGTCTCCACATCCTTGTTAAGATTGAAGGCACTTAGAAAATGCAAGGAATTCTTAGGTGCTATTTACATCCAAAGAAAGAATGTGACAAGCAATTGATTTCCTTGTTCTGACTCTGGCTTTTTCTCCATTTCCATGTTCTGTGGACTAGGGCTATAGAAATATTTAACACTCAAACATGACATAAGCAGTCATCCTCACATGACTTAGGCGAGGTTATCCCGAAGCGAGTATCATCAGTTACCATGCATTGCATACACAGCATGTGCTGCTCTGTTTACATACATTATCTCATTTCTTCACACCAATATTTTATGTATACTCTTTTAGAGCTAAGGAAATTGAGAGTCAGGAAGATAAAGTAAATTGCCCAATGCCACACCACTCCTAAGTGGCAGAACTGTGATTTAAATCTAAGTCCCTAAGTCAAAATATGTGTTCTTTTTCTAGAAATCACATTTATTTCCTATATTTAACTTTATTTTTTGAGACAGAGTCTCACTCTATCGCCCAGGCTGGAATGGAATGGCAGAATCTCAGCTCACTGCAACCTCCATTTCCCAGGTTCAAGCAATTCTCCAGACTCAGTCTCCCAAAGAGCTGGGATTACAGGCACCTGCCAACAGGCCTCGCTAATTTTTTGTACTTTTAGTGAAGAGGGAGTGTCACCATGTTGACCAGACTGGTCTTGAACTCTGGACCTCAGGTGATCTGTCCACCTCAGCCTCCCAAAATGCTGGGATTACAGGTGTGAGCCATGGTGCCTGGCCCCTTGTATTAAACTTTTTGAATGAAAGTTACTCTCCCCAAAATTTTTCTTTTCGAGACGGAATCTCACCTGTCACCCAGGCTGGAGTGCAGCGGCACCATCTAGGCTCACTGAAACCTCCGCCTCCTGGGTTCAAGCAATTCTACTGCCTCAGTCACCCAAGTAGCTGGGATTACAGGCACTCACCACCATCCCCAGTTAATTTTTGAATTTTTAGTAGAGAAGGAGTTTTACCATGTTGGCCAGGCTGGTCTTGAACTTCTGACCTCAGGTGATCCACCCACCTCAGCCACCCAAAGTGCTGGGATTAAAGGTGTGAGCCACCACGCCCCACCCCCAAATTTTAAAGTATTTTTTTAAAACTTTCTTTGGTTGATGTCCTGGACCAAGAATACAAAGCTATCTACAACTTACCTATGTTGTAGTCTTCAAAAATATCAATGTCATGGGAAACAAAGAAAAGCAGAGGATTGTTCCAGATCAAGGGGGACTAAAGAGACATACAACAAAACCCAACACATGACCCTGGACTAGGAAAAAAACTGCTACAAAGGACATTATTCAGTGATATGTGAAAACGAAGCATGAACCATATAAAATATGTAATATTACATAATGGTACTGTATCAAAATGTTAAATTTTTTAAATTTTCATCTGAGAATGTCCTTTTTATAGGAAATAAACAGTGAAGTATGTGACAAAATGTTAACAATTGGTGAACTGGCGTATTCTTTTATTGTTCTTGTAACTTCAAGTTTAAAATTACTTTCAGATAAAGTTAAATAAAAAAAAAAGATTATAAACTTGAACAGATCTTACTTCTGCCTTCAAGAAGTTTACTTACAGAAGAGATAAAACATATACCTCTACCCTCTTTGCAATACATGCTAACAAAAACAGAAGAGAATAAAATACTCCTATTTCACCCAGGAGACTTCACACTCTGTTCCTCTTGTGGTTTAACCTTTACATGGTACTTACTTAATTCAGCAAGCTCATCTCCACCACATTTGGTGACACAGGTAGAAACTGCCCTAGTGGACTGAACACAAAGCTCTGGAACAATAACCCTGGATTCTAGTTTGTCTTGACCATTTATGGTAATAATTTTTTATCAATGAATGAACTAGAAGAAGCCATTCATAAGATAATTGGATTGCTGAAGATGATGAAATAGACAATTTCAAGGTCCTGATTATTAATTCAACAAACATGTACTAAGCTTTTATTACATAATTTATTCTATAATACAAAGTCTACACTATCATCAAAACATAGCTCCTCTTGTCTGACAGAGGTCAAAAAACAATAACTACTCCCTTTTAAATTAAGACTAAGGCTGATTTGAATTGCATGGCTACATACCTCAGTTTAATGTCTAACAACCTTAAGAAACTTTAGCGGAGAAGAGGCACAGTTTAAATACCAAGTCTAGTATCAAGCAGTGGCTGCACAAACTAGCTTAAACTTCAGTCTCAATAAGGGGGTGTAGAATTGGACTTCTACTGTCAATAAGGACCTGTCATTTGATACTATTTAAATCTAGTCTTAGAATTTAGATTGTATACATAATATGTTACAGTCACCCAGATCGAGGGAATATTACTGAAAGTATTAAAGTTAAAAAGAAAGAGGGCTGGGAATGGCAGCTCAGCCTATAATCCCAGCACTTTGAGGCCAAGGTGGAAGGACTGCTTGAGGCTAGGAGTTCAACACCACCCTAGGAAACAGAGTAAGACCACATATCTAAAAAATTAAAAAAATAAAACAAATTAGCTGGGCATGGTGGCACGTGCCTGTAGTCCCAGCTACTTGGGAAGCTGAAGTGGGAGGATTGCTTGAGCCTAGGAGGTCAAGACTGCAAGAAGCCATAATAACATCATTACCCTCTAGCCTGGGTGACAGAGCGAGACCCTGTTTCAAAACAGAAAAAACAGAAAGAGTATACAAAATAATTTGTCAACTGTTAAAAATAATATACAAACAAGTTATTATTACTGGTTACTTTATAGCAGAATGGAGATCCAGGCAGTTACTCTAAAACTTAGCTTCTCAAATTTGCCCATCAACACATACCTAATAGAAACAAATTAATACGGCTGGGCACGGTGGCTCACACTTGTAATCCCAGCACTTTGGGAAGCGAAGGCAGGTGGATATCATAAGGCCAAGAGATCAAGACAAGCCTGGCCAACATGGTGAAACTCCGTCCCTACTAAAAATACAAAAATTAACCAGGTATGGTGACACATGCCTGTAATCCCAGCTACTCAGGAGGCTGAGGCAGGTAAATCACTTGAACCTGGGAGGAGGAGGCTGTACTGAGCCGAGATCATGCCACTGCACTCCACCCTGGCAACAGAATGAGACTCCATTTCAAAAAAAAAAAAAAGAAAGAAAAACATAAATACTCCAAACTGGCTTAAAAACCACAAGCATAAAACCCATCTGAAATATAGATTTGTATGCATTCACTGAAAAATATATCAACATTATATTGTCTCATGGTATACCTAGGAAAACCTTCCTTGAAGATTTTTTGAGAAGAAGACAGTATCACTGGTAGTAGTTAAGTCTAAGAACAGAGCCATGTACGATGGCATTCTTTGTGGCCAAGAAATTCCCGATGGGGAGTGGTTTTCCAGACATTCAAGGCACAGGGATGCTCTGAAAATCCAGAAGTTTTTTTTTTTTTTTTTTTTTGAGATGGAGCTTTGCTCTTGTTGCCCAGGCTGCAGTACAGTGGCACGATCTCGGCTCACCACAATCTCTACCTCCTAGGTTCAAGCAATTCTCCTGCCTCAGCCTCCTGAGTAGCTAGGAGTACAGGCGTGAGCCACCGCACCCAGCCAAAACCAGAGTTTTGAGAATGTTAGTAACCAGACATGCCATCCCTCTACACTGCTCGACTTCACTGCACAAGTCCCTTCTCTTACATAGAGATTCCACCTCACAGGTAACTTCTATCTCAAGCACCCACAGGTTGTTGCTTTAGATGACTTACATAATGAGGAGATTAAAATCTGTTAATAGGACATACCCACTAGAACACACATTCAATTAAAAAAACACAGCTTTCCATATGTAAGTAGTATGACAGAGGTTAATCATATGGTACAATATATTTATTAACACTGCAATGACAATTTCCATTAGCTAAAGTATTTAATCAGTATTTTAAATTAAATGGATCATATAGCTGGGCAAGGTGGTTCAAGCCTATAATCCCAGCACTTTAGGAAGTCAAGGCAGGCAGATTACCTGAGGTCAGGAGTTCAAGACCAGCCTGGCTAACATGGTGAAATCCTGTCTCTAATAAAAATACAAAAAAATTAGCCAAATGCAGTGGCACGCACCTGTAGTCCCAGCTATTTAGGAGACTGAGGCAAGAAAATCGCTTGAACCTGGGAGGCTGAGGTTGCAGTGAGCCGAGATCGCGCCACTGCACTCAAGCCTGGGTGACAGAGGGAGACACCGTCTCAAAAAAAAAAGGGGAGATAATTTTGTTGTTGTTTTGATAATATAAGTTTTCCATATAAAGTGCCAATAAATGTTAAAGCCAGTCTGCTAATTGGTTACTTTAGGACTCTAGGGCTAGGCTGGCTTATCTGCAAGGTTGCATTCTGACTTTTGGTTAAGGGTGGTGAGCACATACACATTTACCTCTTCTCATTCTCTAGCATCCCCTGAAATGTCAGCAAAAATGTACATATGAAAATATATTCACATTACAAATAATCAGGGTAGGAGAAATGCACTGACAAAGGGATTTTCAAAAAATCTGGAATTCAAAAAGTAGATATAAGTTGGAGTAGAAGTTCGATGAACAGACTGTAGCAGGGCTGAGAGCCACTCTATGCTGCAGAGTCTCAGTGAGGCACCACACTCAGAGTTTCCAGGTAAGGGAAGCAGTACTCAAAATAATCCATTCAAGGACCTTTTAAAGAAGGTCCAGCTGGGCACGGTGTCTCATGCCTGTAATCCCAGCACTTTGGGAGGCTGAGGTGAGTGGATCACAAGGTCAGGAGTTCAAGACCAGTCTGGCTAATATGGTGAAAGCCCATCTCTACTAAAAATACAAAAATTAGTTGGGCATGGTGATGCACACCTGTAGTCCCAGATACTCGGGAAGCTGAGGCAGGAGAATTGCTTGAACCCAGGAAGCGCAGGTTGCAGTGAGCTGAGATTGCACCACTGCACTCCAGCCTGGGCAACAGAGGGAGACTCCAGCTCAACAACAACAAAAAAGGGGAGTCATCTGCCCACTGCTCCCAGCACCCATCCCAAGATTACAAAACAATATGTCCCAAGTATAAAATGGAGAACTATTATAGAAAGAAACTGAAAGATCTACCTGAGCAGGACTTCAGCCAAGTATGGGAGATTAGCCCCCCAGGAACACTAATAAGGACCAATAAGCACTAATAAGGAGCCTAATAAGTAATCTAGTAGACATTTGATAAGTTTTTGCACCTGTAAAACGAAAATAAACTACTATGATACAGCAGAGGTCAGAGAACAAGAAATGTTCTTATAAATTAAGAATATGATTGTGGACTTAAAAAAATAAAAATCTATCAAAAGGATTCAAACATAAATTCAATAATATCTTCCAGAAAACAAAGGAAACATCAAAGAGCCAGAAAATATAAAAATTGAGCCATGGTGGTCCAACAGCCAACCAACAGAAATGCCATAAAGAAGAAATAAAGAGGCCAAGTGTGGAGGCTCACGCCTGTAATCCCAACGCTTTGGGAGGCCAAGGCAGGTGGATTGCTTGAGCTCAGGAGGCCAAGACCAGCCTGAGGAACATTGTGAAACCCCATCTCCACAAAAAAATACAAAAACTAGCCAAGTAGCTGGGACTATAGTAGCTGGGATCCCTTGCGCCTGGGAGGCGGAGGTTACAGTGAGCTGAGATTGTACCACTGCACTCTAGCCTGGGTAGTAGAGTGAGACCCTATCTCAATTAATCAATCAATAAAAATAAAGAGGAGAGGAAATAATTTGTAAAATAGGAAAAAAATACAGGTGAGGTTTCTTTTCTTTTCTTTTTTTGAGACAAATTTTCACTCTCGTTTCCCAGGCTGGAGTGCAATGACATGATCTTGGCTCACTGCAACCCCCTCCTCCCAGGTTCAAGTGATTCTCCTGCCTCAGCCTCCTGAGTAGCTGGGATTACAGGCATGGGCCACCACTCCCAGCTAACATTGTTTTTCTTTTCTTTTCTTTTCTTTTTTTTTTTTTTGAGACAGGGTCTCACTCTCTCACCCAGGCTGGAATGCAGTGGAACAATCTCGGTTCACTGCAAACCTCCACTTCCCGGGCTCAGTTGATTCTCCTGCCTCAGCCTCCTGAGTAGCTGGGATTATAGGCATGCGCCACCATGCCCATTTTAGTAGAAACAAAAATATAAAAGTAGCCTCCCAGGAACACTAATAATTAGTCCTTATTAGTGTTCCTGGGGAGCCTAATTTTAGTGTTCCATGGGGGTTTCACCATGTTGGCCAGGCTGGCCTCAAACTCCTGACCTCAGGTGATCTACCCGCCTCAGCCTCCCAAAGTGCTGGGATTACAGGCATGAGCCATTTCACTAGGCCAATTTTCCTGCCTCAACTTCCCAAGTAGCTGGAATTACAGGCATGCACCACCACACCCAGCTAACTTTAATATTTTTAGTAAAGATGGGGTTTTGCCATATCGGCCAGTCTGGTCTTGAACTCCTGGCCTCAAGTGATCCACCTGCCTTTGTCTTCCAAGTGCTGGATTACAGGCAGGCATAAGCTACCACATCTGGCCCTTACTTAGATTTAAAGGAGCAGGTAACACTGACACCTGAAAAGTGTTCAACATTTCTAACAAGAAATAGCTCATTAAAAAAAAAAAACTTTTCCATTGTTTTCCAGCATACAGCAAACATGATAAAAACACACACATTTAGAAACCATCCACTTTCTACAGAGAAGAAAAGAACCCAGAACATTAATTATATATATCTTTACTATATATAATAAAGTATTATAATACTTTACGGTGGTTAAGTCTGAATTCATGAGGAAAGTATAAACTCGAAGGAATTTTTAAGTTTTGAAGCTGAAATCACAAACAGAGATTTCTAGTCCAGTTATTTTTCAAGTGCAAACTCACAACGTTTCTAAGTGTCTTCAACGAACGATGCCGGGACAATGGATGTCCACATGCAGAAAATGAAGTCGGCCTCTTCTCTCACACTGTATACAAGACTGACTCAGAGTAAATCCACAGACCTAAATGCAACGGCTAAAACTATGAAGTCCTTGCAAGAAAATGTAGGGACAAGGCTTTGGGACACTGGATTTGAAAATGGTTTCTTATATATGATACCAAAAGCACAAGCACCGAAAGAAATATTAAAGAAACTAAACTTCATCAAGATTAAAAACCACTGTACTTCAAAGAACACTATAAAGAGAGTGAAAAGACAATCCATATGACCCACAATTCCACTTGTAGGTATATGTCCAAGAGAAATTAAAACATATGTGTACCCAAAAATCTTCAAAGCAACACTATTCACAGTACTCAAAAGGTGTGAACGCAAATGTTTACCAACTGCTGAATAGATACACAAATGCGGCATATCCGTATGATGGACTATGTATTCAGCCATAAAAAGGAATGAAGTACTGGTACATGTTACAACATGGATGAACCTTGAAAATAGCATGTTAAGTGGAAGAAGTCAGTTATAAGAAAGCCACATAAATCCATTTATATGAATTGTCCAGAGAGAAAAAGAAGGTAGATTTATGGTTGTCAGGGGATGAGAGAAGGGGGGAATAGGTATACTTAACAGGTAAGCTTAACTTCATACTTAGTGAGTATGGGGTTTCCATTTGGGGTGATGATTATGTCCAAAGGCTTAGCAACTGTATTCCTTCCCCCTTTATGCTACATCTAACACCTGTGCTAGCAGCTTTCTAAAGAAATCCTAAACTGCTTGATGCCAGCCAAAAGGAAGGCAAAGAGCTTCAATACACACTAGTTAATCAAAGATGAAGAACCACAGTATAAGAAAGGTTGCTACTGAGAGTTAGCATGGAAGATAATGATAAAAAAATTTTGACTATGGTAAGACAATCACAAACATAAAACAATATAGCATTATATCACTCTGATATCATGTACTTACCCACACCAAAGTTTCTCAATTTTGGCACTGCTGACATCTAGACCAGGATAATTCTTTGTCATGGGGGCTGTCCTGTGCTTTGCAGGATGTTTAGCACCATCTCTGGCCACAACCCACCAGACACTAGTAGCATTCTCCAGTCATGACAATTAAAAATGTTTCCAGACATTTTGCCCCAGGTGGCAAAATGGCTCTCAAATGAGAACCACAGCTCTAGACTAAAATACTGAACATTCTGTCCAACATTAATATACATGAAGTGATGTACCTTAGGGTTATGAGTTGGTAAATCAGAGAAGACAAAAAACCTAGACCACCTGAGATTGCTATGGGTCAACTTCCTAAAAGCCAATGTTTGGGAAAGGATTATGGGAAAATGTAAGCAGAGAGAGCTGAAATCTTGAAAATACATTCCTAGGATTAGAACAATGGCCACCTAAATTAAGGGGAGTTGGAATAGAGCAACAGGGACCTGGTAATACTCTTCATTGTCACTATTTTGTTGATTTAATTCCCCTGTGGATCAATGATGTTCAAAGACCAGTAGAGAAATGGTCCCTGCTATCTGCATGCTGGATGCCTATCATGTCTGCCCTGGGGATAAAGGCAGCTATTCAGTCACTGCCAGAGAGTTTCTGGTTTCTGTGAAGAAAATAAAAACACTGCCTACCTGAGAGTCCCGTTCTCTCCTTTGTCCAGGCTGGTGAACCGGCTGTAGAGGCGAGTGATTTGACTGTGGGAAACTAAAGAGCACAAAATTAGTGCGGGGGAGGGGGTACGGGGGAGCAGCCTTCCTTCACACTGAACCCACCCCTGCTGTCAAATGCTTCAAAATTGAGTAAGACGGGGATGTGACAACTCTTATCTCGAGAATGTTAAAGCAGAAAGTTTAAAAGCTAAAGAATGAAAGGAGTTAGAAAATAAACTAAATCAAAGGCAATCAAAATTCAATCTCAAGAATGAAGTCTAGGCTTAATTAAGACTGTATTGAATGTCAGATGGTTAAGATTTTACAAAAGAAAGCCAAATTTAGTGTTTTTTCCCTTTTGTTTGTATAGTTTTTTATTTTATTTTTTTGAGGCAAAGTTTTGCTCTTTTCACCCAGGCTGGAGTGCAGTGGCACGATCTCGGCTCACTGCAGCCTCCGCCTCCTGGGTGCAAGCGATTGTCCTGCCTCAGCCTCTGGAGTAGCTGGGATTACAGGCACCTGCCACCATACCCAGCTAATTTTATGTATTTTTAGTAGAGATGGGGTTTCGCCATGTTGACCAGGCTGGTCTTGAACTCCTGACCTCAGGTGATCCACCTGCCTCGGCCTCCCAGAGTGCTGGGATTATAGGCGTGAGCTGCCACACCTGGCCCAAATTTAGTTTAAAAGGAAACCGTGAAACTTTCAGATTTCAATGCCCTGACTAGAGGCTAAGAAAATGTGTTTTTGTTTTATTTTACTTTTTTTTTTTGAGATGGGGTTTCACTCTTATTGCCCAGGCTGGAGTGCAATGGCACGATTTCAGCTCACTGGCATCTCCAGCTCTCGGGTTCAAGTGATTCTCCTGACTGAGCCTCCCAAGTAGCTAGGATTATAGGCGCCCACCACCATGCCCGGCTAATTTTGTAATTTTAGTAGAGACAGGGTTTTACCATGTTGACCAGGATGGTCTTGAGCTCCTGACCTCAGGTGATCCGCCTGCCTCAGCCTCCCAAAGTGCTGGGATTACAGGCATGAGCCACCATGCCTGGCCTATTTTACTTTTTTTTGCAGATGCAGTCTCACACTGCCTCCCAGGCTGGAGTACAGTGGCGCAATCTCAGCTTGCTGCATCCTCCGCCTCCCGTGTTCAAGTGATTCTCCTGCCTCAGCCTCCTGAGTAGCTGGGATTACAGGTGCCTGCCACCACACTTCGCTAATTTTTGGTATTTTTAGTAGAGAAGGGGTTTCACTACGTTAGCCAGGCTGGTCTTGAACTACTGAACTCGTGATCCACCCAGTTTGGCCTCCCAAAGTGCTGGGATTACAGGCATGAGCGACCATGCCCAGCCTATTTTACTTATTTTTAAAATTTTATTTTTTTTAAGACAGTTTCACTTTGTCGCCTAGGCTGGACTGCAGTGGTGCAGTCTCAGCTCACTACAACCTCCACCTCCTGGGTTCAAGCGATTCGTGTGCCTCAGCCTCCCGAGTAGCTGGGATTACAGGCATGAGTCACAGTTCCTGACTAAAAATGCATGTTTTGATTGAAAAAATACCTATGATCTGTTTGCTATTTCAGGGTGTACTACGAGGTAGGTGTTGTGTGTAGAATGTTTGACTGGGGAACATCAAACAGATTCTGTTTTACAAATCTGTTTACTCCTATACCAAGCATTAGAGGCTTTATCCTTTCGCTCGGGATGGACCCTTGGGTAAAAGATCAGCCTCTTTTCTGTGATTGCATGAGCTTCACTGAGTTCCCAGGAAAGGAACTGGCTCCAAGGAAGCAAATTAGGCAAATGTGTAAAATGGTCATGCGATCATCAGATGACATCTACCAGAAAGCTATTTTGTTCCCCATTTTGGATTTAGTCCATAAACTCAAGGTACAAGTTGACAATTAAAATGATGTAATAATGGCAGGTACACAGTAACACTAAAAAGTCAAAAAGGCCTTTCTGGGAAATAGTTTAGTCTCCTGATAGACTGGAAGTAAGAGAAGGTCAACAAACAGAGTTATCGGAGGAGAAAAGACAATATCCCAAAAGGGTGTGACAGGTGTGGACTTTGTCCTAGGCTGTACCTTCAGACGTTTAAGGAGGTGACCAAAGTAATTCCGATAGCTGTCCTCCTCCTTCAGCTCATGAAACAAAAATTTACCAGAGTTGGCAACAATGGGACAAAGTAAACAGGGACAAGCAGGAAGTGAGTGGCCCAGAGCTGGGGAAGAGGACACATTAGGTGAGGCTGTGAATTCTTCAGCATTAGGTTTCACCCTTGAAGCTGCGCTGTTCTGTCCTAGCGCTCTAAGCTGATCACTGAGCAGAGAAGGCAAAAGCATTTCCATCCGAGGCAGGGCCAGCAGAGATCCAGCCACTAAGGAGGCAGTTGTGGACCGTTTTGCCAGTCAGGCAAGTATAAATGGATCACTGTAAAGTGTACACACTTGTGAGGGTTAAGCAGACAGATTCTGATTCAATTCCTAGTACCACCGCTTACCAGAGAAGGGGTAAGTGAATGGGACTGTACGGCAAACTAACCAGTCAATGAAAGGAAAGTGCTTGGCCAAGAGCCTGGCACATGGCAAGCAGTCCAGGTTAGCTATTATCAGCATTATGCTTACATTCTGAGCCTGAAGGCACAAGTATTACCGCTGCACTAATTACTCTCCATTTCCCTCCTGACTCTGCTAGTTACAACTGTTTTCTTTAAGAACTTGACCAGTCTATCCCAGCTCTGGTCTCAGGCCTCAAAGGCTACTCTTGTAATGATGTTCCCTTTAGTTAAGCAAAAATAAGTCAGTTAAAGAATTACTAAGTTTCCCAAAAGACTTTTTGAAAAAAACAAAATTTGTTCACAATCCCAACACTGTCATTTTCATTTCTTCACATGTCATGTAGTATCAGTTACTTGCATACTTTACAAAGTTGTAATAACTTGGTTTTCGTTTAGTAATTCACACTTTTTCTATATTGCTTTGGAGTCCTTCTTAATCCCATTTATAAAATTTTAAAATTGGAAGAAATGTTATCTAATCCAACCCCTTCAATGAACAAATGATAGCCAGGCACAATGGCTCTCACCTATAATCTCAGTACTTTCAGGCAGGATGATGATTTGAGGCCAGGAGTTCAAGACCAGCCAGGGCAACAGAGTGATACCCCATCTTTACAAAAATAAAAAATAAAATTATTTTAAACCAAAAAAAAGCCACAAATAAGCCATTAAACATCTTTCTAATCTATATTATCTAAAGTAACTATGCACTGAAACCTCCTATAACGCCAGTTTACATCTGCTTAAATTCAAAATGTGACAGGGCGCAGTGGCTCAAGCCTGCAATCCCGCACTTTGGGAGGCTGAAGCAGGCGATCACCTGAGGTCAAGAGTTCGAGACCAGCCTCGCCAATATAGTGAAACCCCGTCTCTACTAAAAATACAAAAATAAGCCAAGTGTGATGGTGTAATACCAGCTACTTAGGAGGCTGAGGCAGGAAAATTGCTTGAACCAGGAAGATGGAGGTTGCAGTGAGCTAAGATCTCACCACTGCACTCCAGAGTGAGACTCCACCTCAAACAACAACAACAACAAAGTACTAATGTGTTAAAAATAAATAATGTAAATATGTAGCCAAAACAATCATAAAACTACTGTCTTCCAGGATGAACTGGGCTATGTGGGAGTCAACAGAGAAACATACAACCAAATGTCGACTTTTAATATTAATCAATACGGTCATATCTAAACTCCAAAATTTTAGAACTAATTTTAGAACCATAATGATATGGTTACAAGGAGTTTTGTTAACAAAAAGGAGAGAAGGCTTTAATTTAGGCGCTAAATTCACTGTGACAAAGAATATAAAGCAATCTCAGAACAACCCTAATCTATCTATAAAGGAACTACGCAATCCATGTGCAGGAAGGTATTGGAACTAGGAAGAATGAAGGCAGATCATGGTGAACTATTTCCCCCAGAAGACTCTAAGCCAGTCAGACAGGTGCCCAAAACCTGCACAATTCTTGGTAACCCGAAGAAAGTATCAGGAGTTGACAGCTACTTTCAGAGAGGTCATGCATGTAAACATGTCTTGAATGAAGCTGTATTTTTTCTCCACTGGCATGGGCAAATAATCATTTTAAATTGTTGAAAGATTATTTAAAAGACCCTGTTTGGCTGAGGGCGGTGGCTGATGCCTCTAATCTTAGCCCTTTGGGAGGCTAAAGTGGGAGGATCCCTTGAAGAAAGGCCAGTTCAAAATTAGCCTGGGCAACAAAACAAGACCCCATCTCTATAATGAATGAATGAATGAATGAATGAATGAATCAATCAATCAATCAATAATTAGCTGGCCATGGTGGTGCATGCCTGTACTCCTAGCTACTTGGGAGGCTGAGGCAGAAGGACTGTTTCAGCCCAGGAATTCAAGGTTGCAGTGAGCTATGATCACACTCCTGCACTCCAACCTGCGTGACAGAGTAAGGCCTTGTCTCAAAAAACACACACAAAAAAAGAAGAAAAAAGAAGAAGAGGAGGAGGAGAAGAAGGCCCTGTTAACCTGCCTGAAATCTTCCTATCATTACTGCATCGGGCAAAGAAGAGGAAGGCATTTCAGAGAAGTGCCAAGCAGAAATGGCAGAGGAAAGAATAAAAACAACAACGGAGTGCGAAAAAGTTATTTTGTCCTTGCCTTTATTCCAAATCTTAATGCAGAAGAACAGACTGATAACCTAGGTAAAGCATATAAGTGCAGCTAAAGGTAGCTCTAGATAAATGAAAGTTGAGGCCTGTGTGTCCCAAACACTCTACACCTAAACATTCCCTCTGACATGAAGACTTCAAGAACTGGACTAGTCTCTTAGGGATTAAGAGGTATTTAAAAAACATTATATAAAGCAAACAAAATCTGCCTTCTAATAATTGGAGAAAATTGAATAGGAAGTGAATGAGAGATAATATTAAGCAGTATTATTGACTTTCTAAGGTGTGATAACAGTAATGCAGTTACATAAAAACAATCCCAATACTTATGGGACACATGCAGAAGTATGAAGAAGTAGAGTTCTAATATCTGTAACTTCCTTTTTTTTTTTTTTTTTTTGAGATGGAGTCTCACTCTGTCAACCATGGTGGAGTGCAGTGGCTCAATCTCAGCTCACTGCAATCTCCACCCTCCAGGTTCAAGCGATTCTTCTAACGCAGCCTCCTGAGTAGCTGGGATTACAGGCACCTGCCACTGCGCCCAGCTAATTTTTGTATCTTTAGTAGTGACGGGGTTTCACCATCTTGGCCAAGATGATCTTGAAATCCTGACCTCATGATCCACACACCTCAGCCTCCCAAAGTGCTGGGATTACAGGTGTGAGCCACTGCGCCTGGCCCTTACCTGCAACTTTCAAATGGTTTATCAAAAAAATTATATAAATAGATAAAGCTTGTATCTTGGCCAGGCACGGTGGCTCACCCCTATAATCCCAGCACTTTCGGAGGCTCAGGTGGGCAGATCACCTGAGGTCAGGAGTTGGAGAAACCCTGCCTCTACTAAAAATACAAAATTGGCCGGTCGTGGTGCCATGTGCCTGCAATCCCAGCTACTCAGGAGGCTGAGGCAGAAGAATCACTTGAACCCGGGAGGCGGAGGTTGCAGAGAGCCGAGATCGCACCATTGCACTCCAGCCTGGGCAACAAAAGTGAAACTCTGTCTCAAACAAACAAACAAACAAACAAAAACAGCTTGTATCTTTGCAGCTGCTGCTGGGGTCAATTATCTTCTGAATGAATAAACCTCCAACTACTCTATGCTCTGAACCACCTTGCCCCTTGCCCCCCAAAAAGGTTCCTGGCAGGGCATGGTGGCTAATGTCTGTAATCACAGCACTTTGTGGGGCTGAGATGGCGAGATCACCTGAACTCAGGAGTTTAAGACCAGCCTGGGCAACATGGTGAAATCCTATCTCTACAAAAAATAAAAAAAAACTAGCCAGGCACGGAGGCATGTGCCTGTAGTCCCAGCTACTCAGGAGGCTGAGCTGGGAAGATCACTTGAGCCCAGGAGTTTGAGGCTGCAGTAAGCCGTAATCACGCCATTGCATTACAGCCTAAATATAACAGAGCAAGACCCTGTCTCAAAAAATAAATAAATAAAAATTAAAAATCAGGCAGTGGGCCAGGTGCAGTGGCTCATGCCTGTAATCCCAGGACTTTGGGAGGTTAAGGTGGGCGGATCATGAAGTCAGGAGATTCAGACCATCCTGGCTAACATGGTGAAACCCTGTCTCTACGAAAAATACAAAAATTAACTAGGGTGGTGGCACAAGCCTTGTAGTCCCAGCTACTCAGGAGGCTGAGGCAGGAGAATCGCTTGAACCCAGGAGGTGGAGGTTGCAGTGAGCCAAGATCATACCATTGCACTCCAGCCTGGTGACAGAGAAAGACTCTGTCTCAAAAAACAAAAAAACAAAAAAAATCAGGCAGTGGCTGGCCACAGGGGCTCATAGCTGTAATTCCAGTACTCTGAAAGCCTGGGGTGGAAGGATCATTTGAGGCCAGGAGTTTGAGGCTGCAATGAGCTATGATTGCACCACTACACTGCAGCCTGGGCAACAGAGACTCTGCTCAAAAAAAAAAAAAAAAAAAAAAATTCCTAGGGTCTCTTTCCCACAGTGTCCTGTCTAATATAACAAACAATTGCTTCTTACCCCTTTATGGCATCAGATGAGAATAAAACTTGGCACTAGAACTAGAAAAGTACAGAGCTTTACAAATCACTTAACCCAAAACCAGCTAAAGGTGTTAGTTATCCGTGCATTTCCATTTCAATAGGAGGCAGAAGACAGCAAGGATTCTGTAATAACAGAACCTTCAGGCTGGTGAGGGTTGGGAAGGGTCCTATATTTGGAGGGACGAGAAGCCTGAAGTTGCATTTCTACTTACATTCTAGCCATGAAATTGTTCTCAAGCAATTGCCTTTGCCAGGCTTGCACTCTGATAGAACTAGTTCTATCATTATTACACTCTTTCAAACAAACAAAACCTCACCAACCTGTACTACTTCCTAAACCTGTATAACACCCTTCCCATACCACATGACACACACCAAAAGGTACAGACTAAAAATAATCTGCAATTAAGTGAATTAAGGGTGATGATTACAGAAACTCCTAAGACATTTGTGTCTTATCCCCAATTACACCTTTTATTCAAATGAGCTTTAATTTATGAAAATGTAGAAGTCTGAAAGAAGGTAGAACAATGACAATTCAGCAAATATCTTATGCCAACAGAAAGCATTTCTTAGACAATTCCTAAACTGTTAAAACATCATGACTTGGCTGGGCGCGGTGGCTCACACCTGTAATCCCAGCACTTTGGGAGGCCAAGGCGGGTGGATTGCCTGAGGTCAGGAATTCAAGACCAGCCTGACCAACATAGTGAAACTGCATCTCTACTAAAAATACAAAAAATGAGCTGGGTGTGATGGCGGGTGCCTATAATCCCGGCTACTAGGGAGGCTGAGGCAGGAGAATCGCTTGAACCTGGGAGGTGGAGGTGCAGTGAGCCGAGATTGTGCCATTGCACTCCAGCCCAGGCAACAAGAGTGAAACTCTATCTCAAAAACAAAAAACAAAAACACATCATGACTAAACAGTTTCATAAATGGTTAAAAACTCCTTTAAAAGCTTTATTTCCTTAAAATTGGCAAAACATCTGTACTTAATTCCTAATCAAATGTCCACTAACAACAGAAGTACAAAATGCTGTAACCTCCCCAATTATATAGTCCTAAACAATAGTTTTTATAACTAGCACATGCTTATTGGTATTTTCCCAATAAGATGATTGTTATCTATGGTTCAAAATAATAACTCTCACATGAAGTTTATTATACCCGACACTATTCTAAGTAGTTTACATAATTCATCTCATTTGTCATAACAGTCCTATAAAGTAGGCAATATTGCCAGGGGTGGTGGCTCACACCTGTAATCCCAGCACTTTGAGAGGTCAAGAGTTTGAGACCAACCTGACCAACATGGAGAAGGCCCCCCCCTCCCCCCCCCGCCCACCGCCATCTCTATTAAAAATACAAAAATTGGGCCGGGCGTGGTGGCTCACGCTTGTAATCCTAGCACTTTGGGAGGCCAAGGTGGGTGGATCACCTGAGGTCAGGAGTTCAAGACCAGCCTGGCCATCATGGTGAAACCCTATCTTAAAAATAAATAAATAAATAAAAAGAAAAAAAATACAAAAATTGGCTGGGCATGGTGGCAGGCACCTGTAATCCAAGCTACTCAGGAGGCTGAGGCAGGGGAATCACTTAAACCTGGTAGAAGCAGGTTTCGGTGACCTGTGATCACACCATTGCATTCCAGCTTGGGCAACAAGAGCGAGACTCCATCTCAAAAAAACAAACAAACAAATAAAGCAGACACTATTATTATTCTAATTTTACAGATGATGAAACTGAGGCTCACAGGTAATTCTTATTTAAGAATTACTTTTCCAAACACTTAGTGTTATTCATTAAATATCAAATACCAGCTAATCTAGTCATATGAGTTCTAATCAATTTAAATTTACAAAAAATATGGTTAAATGTAATCATCAATTCCAATGCAAAGCTTTCACATTGACTATAAAGTTAGTATTCCTCAATTATGTTACATTTTTTACTGGCAAAGGGAGTAAGTAGTAAAATGTCTTATAATTGTTCTTAAAGTGCTTCTGATAGTTCCTCAAATTCTTCATAGAACAAAAGGCAGACGAAAACAGGACAAATTCCACCTCTCTACCCACTCCAGGTATCTATTTTTATTCTTCAAAATCTTTTGCATCATACCAAATTACTCCTTGAAAATACAACTCTTGGCCTGGTGCAGTGGCTCACATCTGTAATCCCAGCACTCTGGGAGGCTGAAGTGGCCTAAGAATCACTTGTGGCCAGGACTTCATGACCAGTCTCGACAAAATAGTGAGACCTCGTATCTACAAAAAATAAAAATCAGCCAGGCATGGTGGTATGCACCTGTAGTCCTAGCTACTTGGGACTCTGAAGTGGGAGGATGGCTTAAGTCCAGGAGTTGGAGGCTTGCAGTGAGTTATGCTCAAGCCACTGTAGTGCAGCCTAAGAGATAGAGCAAAGACCCTGTCTCTAAAATAAAGAAAAAGAAAAACCAACTTTGATAATGGGCACTATTTGGATAAACTGATAGTTCCCAGGGCAAATGAATGACTTTGTAGCAGGCTTAGGGGAGATCTCTCCTGGAAGTTACTCAAAATGCCCTAGGTTAATCCCTCCAAATCTAATCCATTCATACATGCATCAAGGCCCAATTCTTGTCCTCCATAAAGACCCTCTCGTCCCTGACTTCTGAAGGTGGGTGACACAAAATTTCAGCTTTCTTATGTCATGATGCTAATCATAACTCTCTTGGGCTTATCTCCCCAGCCAGGTTGTGGGAGTTTTTTTTTTTTTATCACCATCTGCTCTGAGTACCAAGCACAGTACTGAACAGACACTGTACAAATTCAGTAAGTACTTGTTTCACTAAGCATTCTGGCTCAATACATACATTTGCACTGGTTGTGGTGAGAATCTCCCTCACAAATTATTCACTCTTTGTCAATAGGGAAAACAGCTTTTCCATGAGCACTTAGTTATTTGTCCACAAGCCACATGGTAAAAGTATCCCAGAAGACTATAGCCATCCAGGGCCTTTCCATTTGGTCAAACATATATAAACCAGGGTGGGATTACTGCTCCCTTCATTCTGAAGCAAAAATGGCTTTTTGCATGCTAGCTATGGTTTACACTTCCTTATTATGTGACTATTTTTCTTCAGTTCTCCTTATTTCTTCATGTGACTCTTTAACATAAATACTTTAATTTGATGTCACCTTTGACCTAAAGTAGTTCTAATTACAAATGTGGCCAGAAGTTATGGCCACAAAATGTAATAAAATGCTTGCTGAATCCAAACTGCCTGTATCTCTACTCCTAGGGTCAGGGTAAGTCAGTGGCCAAACAAGTACTGCAAATTATAAAGAGCTAACTACTTTGGGTCATTCAAAATCGTGAAAAGGACTGCCTTGGTAAGTGGTGAGGTTCTCATCATTAAAGGTCTTTACAGAGAGGATTACGGGTCATATTTTGGGGGAGGCTGAAAGAAGCAAACCTATCCAAAAAGGGATGGATCTAGATAATGTCCCTTCCAACTTGAAAACTCTAGAAAGTTGAATTTGTCACAAAGCAGAGAACAGCACTTAACATATCCCAGGCCGGAATAATTCTGTGGTTCCCCATAGCACTCCTCAGTACTATCTGCATACGGGCCCCTGAGTGAGTTACTGGTCATGTCATTATCAAAGACTGGTATGATGAAGAGTCAGAGCTTATCATTCATTAACTCGACAAGAACCATAAAGGTTTACTGAAAAGATAAAATATTGTATGCATCAATACCATTGTATCATACATTGCATTATCAAGGGCTATTCAAACGTATGATGGTATTTTACAGAGCTTCAGAATCCCCAGAACTCTTTTGCTCCTTTGTTCAAGCTAATGAGGAAGAGACTGGACGACAAAAAAAAGAAAAAAAAATCAGTTCCGTCAGGGGCGGTGCCTCAGGCCTGTAATCCCAACACTTTGAGAGGCTGAGGCAGGTGAATCATTAGAGATCAGGAGTTTGAGACCAGCTTGGCCAACATGGTGAAACCCCGTCTCTACCAAAAATACAAATTTTAGCGGGGTATGGTGGCAGACACCTGTAATCCCAGCTACTAGGGAGGCTGAGGTAGGAGAATCACTTGAACCTGGGAGGCAGAGGTTGCAGTGAGCCAAGATCACACCACTGCACTCCAGATTGGGCGGACAGAGTGAGACTCCGTCTCAAAAAAAAAGAAAAGAAAAGAAAAAAGAAAGAAAGAAAAGAAAATCAATTCCTAGTACAAATTCACACGGAGATTTTTGGGGCACTAGGACAGCAAGTATCCTCGTGTAAGTAAAAAATTGGTGGTCACAGTATCCGTGTATTTTCTCTAAAAGTTCAGACTGAAAGAACTCTCACAATCCCAGATCCCTGGTTGTTTAAAGGTCTCCAGGCATCGGATCATGTCTTCCAAAGCCTTTACTACACGGTTTTGCTTTCTGAGTAGTTTTGGCAATTTGTGACAAGAACTTGTTTGTAATTTCCCACAGTTGTCAGGTTTTAGGTCCTTGCTCAGAAATTGATTTTCTACAGAATCCATCTCGAGTTCCTGAATTTGCTTCTCGGGCTTTACCTACTGTTCAGGATGCCTCTTCATAGGGAAGGGTGGTGCGAGGCAACAGAAAGGAATTGATTTCGGGGACTTTGATGGGCAGGAGGCAGAAAACGCGGACGTCAACGCTCTAGGAGTGATCAAGACTCCCGATTTTGAAGGGAAAAACGAGCCACAGTAGCTACAGTCCCACTCCAGGAAGCTGCAGCTGGAAGAACAGGTATTCCAGCTCTCGGTCCCCAAACCTGGAGGCTGCTCAGGATTCCCCAGCCTTACAGACACCTGAGCTCCAGACCTTAGCGACAGCCGTCCTCGGTTGTGAGGCCAGCCTGAGGCGCCCGGCGTTCCCACCCCCAACCCGAACTCACAGCCGGTCTCCTTCTTGATCTCCTCGAGCTCTTCGTCCCGCAGTAACGTGGAGGCCCGAGAACCCATCGCCGTGTCGGGGGCTCCTCCGGGAGCAGCGGCGCCAGAAAAGACCGCGACCGGAGGGAAGGAGGGAGGGAAGGAAGGGCTAGGGGTCAAGAAGGGAGAGGGCAGTGTTTCCACCGCGGACCCAGGAGGGAACCCAGGGGTGGTGCGCTGGGGAGGGCGGCCCGAGGACCCGCCAATCCGGCGCGAGGCAGCGCCCGGCTCAGGAGCCGACGTCAGCGTTCGAGTTCCAGCCCCGAATGAATCAGCCCCGCTCCAACCCAAGTCCAGCAGAAGACGGACCCCGCCCCCGGAACCGCAGCTGCCACCGGCCTTAAAAGGGCGATGCCACTCTGGAGCTAACGACGCAATTAAAAGGGCAACTCCGTTGACCAACGTTTGACAACAAACTAACCTGCGGTAGGCAGCGTAGCCTACCCTTTCTCACAGGAATCGAACACTAGGAATCCAACTCAATAGTGGTACGCATTGCGGAGAGAAACGTCGCGTGGGGGGAACCCTAGGGTGTGCCCCTCGACAACTGCACGCGGGGAGTCTCCCGTCATCTTTCCTGGCGGCCGTCCTCCTTCAGGCCGCAGGGGGCGCTGGGGAGCCGGCCTCGGGATCGCATGCTGATTGGCTTCTCGGGAAACGAACAATTCTCGACGTTAGGCCAGGCGGGCGTCGCCAGGTTGCTTTCAGGCTGTGATTTGATAACTCCCGCCGGGTGGCGTGGAGCTCCTCGAGACTTCTTCCTTCACTGCAGCCTCTCTTCTTTTAGTCCTAGACTGAGAAACTAACCACTTGGGTGAAATTGGGGTCCAGATTTCCCAAACTTGCTTCGGAGGAAAAAGCCCTAACGGTGAAGGACAGTGAATTCCTAGCGTTATGGTACGCCGTTTATTTGAAGTTCCTTATTTTGTCTTAAAAATGAGAAAATGTGCATTTTATTCTCATGCTGTATTGTTTGTTTTAATAAAAAAGGTAGTCCGGGCGCGATGGCTCACACCTGTAATCCCAGAAATTTGGGAGGCCGAGGCGGGCGGATCACCTGATGTTGGGGGTTCAAGACCACCCTAACTAACATGGAGAAACCCCATCTCTACTAAAAATACAAAATTAGCGGGGCGTGGTGGCGCATGCCTGTAATCTCAGCTACTCTGGAGGCTGAGGCAATAGAATCGCTTGAACCCGGGATGCGGAGGTTGCAGTGAGTCGAGATCGCACCATTGCACTCCAGCCTGGGCAACAAGAGCGAAACTGCGCCTAAAAAAAAAAAAAAAAGGTAAAAGCCACCCGTTAAATTGGTACCCACTGTCAGGTGAACCAGTTTTTACTGCTTCACTTGCCTTACTCCTTCACACCTGCTTGGTTAGAACTCGTATATAGAAGATGGAAAAACCGAATTCCGACCACTGTTAGTACCTAAGTACTAAGATATTTTTGTCTTAGCAAGCTTCCCAGGTCAACTTAGGTTATTAATTTTAAGCGTTACCTAAGGCTTTACAGCTTAGCCTGAGGCCCCACACGTTACCTGCAGGCTGAGGTTCTACTTTGAAGAACTAGAGTTTTCTTTGTTGTGTTTTTGATAGAGTCTCACTCTGTGGCCCAGGCTGGAGTGCAATGACCTGATCACTGCCCAATTTCGGCTTACTGCAACCTCTGCCTCCCAAGTTCAAATGATTCACTTGCCTCAGCCTCCCGAGTAGCTTGAATTACAGTTGCGTGCCACCACACCCAGCTAATTTTTGTATTTTTACTAGAGACGGGGTTTCACCCTCTTGGCCAGGCTGGCCTTCAATTCCTGAACTCAGGTGATCCACCCGCCTCAGCCTCCCCAAGTGTTGGAACTGAGGCATGAGCCACCGTGCCTGGCCTTAGATTATTTTTATGATTGGCAGGGGCATGTCTGACCTAGTGATGTTGTTCTTAACACTCAGTAACATTTTGGATGTGCCCAAGAGCTTAATCACTGGAGCTGCTTTTTATGTTGGAATATGGCTGTGACAGGAAAACTTTGTCAGCCCCATGACTGTCCCTTTTCTCAGCCCTGAAGCCCATCTCTAGATGCTGACCTTACTTTTCCTTTCTAATCTTCTTACCATTTGCAGCTGTGTCCAGTCAAAGCTTTCATTACTTTGTGTTAGTAGTTCTCTTATTTTCCAGGCATTTCACAAACTTTTCTTTCTTGGGTATCTTTTAAAAAGATAAATTAGCTTTTGCGTCTATTAAGGCCTGATTTTTTTTCCAGTTTTATTTATTTTGCTTTAAAAATTCTCCTTTTGCTTGTTGGATTAACTTAAGGAATGCTTTGTCTTAGACTCTCTGATGATTTGTTTTATGTTCTGTCTGGTTGCATAACACTTGGTCTTTTTGTAGGTAAGAAATCCAATTTTTGAGGGAAAAAAAAAAACACTTGGTCTTGAACTAGACTACAAACATCCTACACTAGAGGCCTGATCTTAGTTAAGATTGCATTACCTTCTAGCTCTGTGACTTCGGTCAGGTGTCTTAAACTTCTAAACTTCAGGTTCCTCATTTACAAATTAAGTTATGATTGTTGTATCAAGTAATATTTGTGTAAGCACTTGATTGACCTTAAAATATAAAAATATAGGTTATTGATTTCACTGAAAATGGTATGTAACATCTCACCTTCTTCCTAGTTGACTTAGACTCTAGTTACTCCATCAGTATTTTTGTGGCTAAATTGCAAAATTCACTGGCTGAGTTTTCCTAGTGTGGCAAAAGTAAGCAGCTTTTAAATTTAAAACACTGTAGAAGAATATTTATCTAAGTTTCTGAATACAAGGACATCTAAATAACAGAATAGTCCTAAAATAACTTTTAAAAGCTACTGTATTATGGTCAATAAGAGTACCTACTTTTTTTTTTTTTGAGACAGAGTTTCGCTGTTGTCTCCCAGGCTGGAGTGCAGTGGCAGGATCCTGACTGACTGCAACCTCCATCTCCTGGGTTCAAGCGATTCTCCTGGCTCAGCCTTCTAAGTAGCTAGGATTACAGGCACGTGTCACCACGCCTGGCTAAGTTTTGTATTTTTAGTAGAAATGGGGTTTCACCATGTTGGCCAGGCTGGTCTTGAACTCCTGACCTCAGGTGATCTGCCTGCCTCAGCCTCCCAAAGTGCTGGGATTACTGGCATGAGCCACTGCACCCAGCAGTGAGTACTCCAGTTAAAGGACAGAGATTGTCTAACTAGGTTAAAAAAAGAAAACAGAACCCAAGGCTGGGCGCAGTGGCTCATGCCTGTAAGCCTAGCACTTTGGGAAGCCAAAGTGGGTGGATCACCTGAGGTTCGAGACCAGCTTGACCAACATGGAGATACCCCATCTCTAAAAAAAAATAAATAAAATTAAAAAAACAAAAAAACAGAACCCAAACATATGCTATTTTGAAGACATGCACTTTCTTTTATTTTTATTTTTATTTTTTTATTTTTTTAAAGATGGGGTTTCGCCATGTTAGTCAGGCTGGTCTTGAACTCCCGACGTCAGGTGGTCTGCTCATGTTGGCCTCCAAAGTGCTTGGATTACAGACATGAGCCACCGCACCTGGCCGACATGCACTTTCAATATAAAGGCACTGATATAGTTTGGTTCTGTGTCCCCACACACATCTCACCTCAAAATGTACTAAGAATAATATTTCTTAGTACTTTTTTTTTTTACTTTGTAGATTTCCATATTGTAATTTTTTTTTTTTGAGACAGAATGTTGCTCTGTTGCCCAGGCTGGACTGCAGTGGCGCGATCTTGGCTCAATGCAACCTCTGCCTCCTGGGTTCAAGTGAGTGATTCTCCTGCCTCAACCTCCTGAGTAGCTGGGACTAGAGGCCCAGGACACCATGTCTGGATTACTTTTGTCTTTTTAGTAGAGATGAGGTTTCACCATGTTAGCCAAGCTGATCCTGAAGTCCTGGCCTCAATTGATCCACCTGCTTCGGCCTCCCAAAGTACTGGGATTACAGGTCTGAGCCACTGTGCCTGGCCTGTATTGTTGTAATTTTTTATAATGGACATGTATCATTTTTACAAAATCATTTGAGTGTGTGGCATGTGGCAGTTTCATCTGTCAGACTGCATGTGACTGGTTGGTTACAGTATGCAGCCCAATCCCCAAGCTGTGGCCCAGGTGGCTTGGAATGGTCTTTGCAATAACATCATGGCAACTGGATTGGTTATGCATTAATTGTGTTGGTTGCTTGGTAACAATGTCAATCTATGGAAATGTTATTAAACCAGAAAAGGATACATCCAGAAGAGGGTACATCCAGACATTTCTAGGTAAACAATTTATTTTTCAATCTTCAATTTGGCTTTTATTTTAAAATACTTTTAGCATAGAACAGTCATAGGGCAGAAAATAATAAAACACAAAGAAATGGAACATTTCAAGTACCTAGACATAAAAATTAATATGATAGCATAGACCCAAGTTATGGGAAACAGTCTGTAAAATTCTATTCGTTAAACACAATTTGAAAGAAAAGCTCTTTCCCAACGTACCACTATTATCCTACCTGCCTTGATTTCCTTTTAATCCCTAAGTAAAGGGTAAATTTAGTTGCTTTACTTAAAATTACCAGCTTCAGTTTTGGTAAAAATTACCAGGCCCTTAAAATCTCAACCAGAGTTATAAAAAATATGAGCCCAAGTAGTTATGCTGCCCTAAACAATTTATTGAAGCATGTATTGGCAAGTATTTCTGCTGATGTCAACTTTCCTTCATTTGTTCTTTTCATTTTTTTGTTCTGATATATAATTGTGCCATTAAAAAGCCTCTAAATGTTCTGCTTCTTTCTTTTAGCTAAGGAAGGAAAGATGATATCATGCCCATTTTTTTTTTTTTTTTTTGGAGACGGAGTCTTGCACTGTCACCCAGGCTGTAGTGCAGTGGCATGATCTTAGCTCACTGCAATCTCCACCTCCTTCCTGGGTTCAAGCAATTCTCCTGCCTTAACCTCCCGAGTAGCTGGGACTACAGGTATATGCCACCATGCCCAGCTAATTTTTTTGTATTTTTAGTAGAGATGGGGTTTCACCATGTTGGCCAGGTTGGTCTCGATCTCCCGACCTCGTGATCTGCCTGCCTCGGCCTCCCAAAGTGCTGGGATTACAAGTGTGAGCCACTATGCCCGGCCCTATCATGCCCATTTTTAAAAACAAACAAGCCAAGCCTATCTTGCACAATTTCTTATGGTTTTCAGTTTCCTATGTATGAGAGTTGGTGCTTGCAGTGATCCTTTTCTCATCATTCCAAAAAGATGAATAAAACTGAATTTTTATTCAGATTTTATTCTTCTTGTCCATTACAGATATGAAAAAAGGAAAAATAACTTTGCTCCCCTAAAAATATTTTAAAATTCATAGATCTCTTTATTAATTTTCAAGTGTTTGGATGCTTAAAGAAGATAATTTGAAGACGGCTTTTGGAATCAATTAGCATGGATCCCAGCAGTGACTACCATTTTCTCAACCAGATCTTGTGGAGAAGGGTGAAACTCACATTGGTCTGTGGCGTCTTTGAGGGTGTACTTCAGCATGTTGACCCTAACAAGATTGTTGTCCTGAAGAAAGGTCTTGTTCTACTTCTCATAATGTTGTGCCTTTGAAGAGATTAATGATTGAGTGTCAGTGATAGGTTTGGGCTCCTTTAGCAATTGGGAGGGTGGCATTATTCCTATTTTAGGGAAGGTGTGGGAGGAAGGTTAGAATACTGTTTTTCCCAAACAGAATAATGTGACTGTATATGCTGGTTTGTCCCTACTTCTATACTTTTGAAATGATAGCAGGAATTTTCAATATAAAAAGTTTTTTTAATTAAAAAAACATTTTTTTTTAATTTGTTTTTTTTTTTTTGTTGAGATGGAGTCTTGCTCTGTCGCCCAGTCTGAAGTGCAGTGGCATGATCTCGGCTCACCGCAACCTCCGCCTCATGGGTTCAAGCAATTCTCCTACCTCAGCCTCCTGAGTAGCTGGGATTACAGGTGCATGCCACCACACCTGGCTAATTTTTGTATTTTTCATAGAGACAAGTTTTCACCATGTTGGGCAGGCTGGTCTCAAACTCCTGACCTCAGGTGATCTGTCTACCTCAGCCTCCCAAAGTGCTGGGATTATAGGCATGAGCCACCATGCCTAGTCCTTTTTTTTTTTTTTTTTTTCTGAGATGGACTCATGCTCTTGTCACCCAGGCTGGATTGCAGTGGTGCCATCTTGTCTCACTGAAACCTCCGTCTCCGAGGTTCAAGCAGTTCTCCTGTCTCACCCTTCCAAGTAGCTGAGATTACAGGCACCTGCCACCACGCCTGGCTAATATTTGTATTTTTAGTAGAGACAGGGTTTCACTGTGTTAGCCAGGCTGGTCTCAAACTCAGGACCTAAGGTGATCCACCCACCTCAGCCTCCCAAAGTGCTGAGATTACAGGCGTAAGCCACTGTGCCCGACCCTTTAATTTCTTTCCATATGCATTTTGAAATTAAAAATAACCACCACATTATTTAGAATTGCTTTTGACTTCAGCAGATGAGTTCACACAGTAAGGGGTTAATTTTTCTCATACAAAAAGTACAGAGGTAGGCAGCTGAAGAATAGTGCAATGGCTGAAAGACACCAGGAGAGACCAGGTGCCTTTTGCTCCTGCTCTGCCACGTCAGTGATCATCTGTTATCCTGATGGTCACCAGTAGAGCCTCTACACCTCCCAGCTTCAACTCCTGTTTATCATAAAGGATAAAGCTCAAGAACAGGCAAATGCAAGAGATACATAGGGCAATCTTTTTTTTTTTTTTTTTTTAAAGACAAAGTCATGCTCTGCTACCCAGGCTGGATTGCAATGGCATGGTGTGATCACGGCTCATTGCAGCATCAACTACCCAGGGTCAAGTGATCCTCCAACCTCAGCCTCCTGAGTAGCTGGGACTACACTTGTGCAACACCTCACCTGGCTAATTTTTTTAATCTTTATTTTTTGTAGAGATAGGATCTCCCTGTGTTGCCCAGGCTGGTCTTAAATTCCTGGGATTAAGTGATTCTCCATGGCCTCCAAAATGCTAGTTTTATGTTAATATTTTTTTCTGATTTAATGTTTCTTTTTTTTAATGGGGGAAGGGAGATGGAATTTCCATGTCCTCTTTGGTTGTGCCACCCTCCCAGTACCTCCATGTCTGGTAATCTGGAAGCTTCAATATATAGAGTTTCCTGGTATCATAAGTTTCAGATTCATCATTCAAACATGTATAAATTATGTTTGATAGGTTAATGTTATTAAGCCATATTTTGAGTTAAAATAGACTTTTATGGGCTAGGATGGGATTGTAACAGGTTTCTGCAACATTAATTCATTTAGTAATCATGTATTGATTGTTTTGTGTCTCAAGAACTCTGCTTGGTACCAGGGACACATAGAGCAAGAAGGTGGTCCCTGTTCTCAAAAAACTTACTCAAGACTATAATCCCAGCTATCTAGGAGGGTAAAGCAGAATTGCTTGAGGCCAGGAGTTTAAGAAGAGCCCAGGCAACATAGCAAAACCACATCTGTAAAAAAAAAAAATTTTTAATTACTTTTTTTCCTTTTTTAAAAAATTGAGATGGAAGCAGGACACGGTGGCTTACACCTGTAATCCCAGCACTTTGGGAGGCCAAGGTGGGTGGATCACCTGAGGTCAGGAGTTCGAGACCAGCCTGACCAACATGGAGAAACCCCATCTCTACTAAAAAAAAAAAAAAAAAAAAGAATACAAAAAAAAATTAGCCAGGCATGGTGGCACATGCTTATAATCCCAGCTGCTCAGAAGGCTGAGGCAGGAGAATCGCTTGAACCCAGGAGGTAGATGTTGCAGTGAGCCGAGACCACGCCATTGCACTCCAGCCTGGGCAATAACAGCAAAACTCCATCTCAAAAAAAAATAAAAAATTGACATGGAGATTGAGTCTCACTATGTTGCCCAGGGTTGTCTCCAGCTCCTGGGCTTACGTGATCCTCCCATCTCAGCCTCCCGAAGTTCTGGGATTATAGGCATGAGCCATCACACCCAGCCCCCAACAAAAAAAAATTTTTTTGACAGAGTCTCACTCTATGACTCAGGCTGGAGTGCAATGACACTATCATGGCTCACTGCAACCTTGACCTCCTGGGCTCAAGTGATTTTCCTGCTTCAACCTCCTAAATACCTGGGACTACAGGCATGTGCCACCAAGCCGAGTAAATTTTTTAAATTTTTTGTAGTGATGGAGTCTCCCTGTGTTCCTCAGGCTAGTCTTGAACTCCTGGGCTCAACCAGTTCTCCCACTCAGCCTCCAAAGTGCTGTGATTACAAGTGTGAACCACCACACCCAGCCTATAAAACAATTTTTTTTTAAATTAGCCAGTCATGGTGGCTCACACCTGTAGTCCCAGCTATTTGGAGCTAAAGTGGGAGGATCACTTAACCCCAGGAGTTTGAAGCTGCAGTGAGCTATCACCATGCCATTGCACTCTGTTGCCTGGGCAACAGAGCAAGACCTCATCTCTAAAAAATTTTTTTTTTAATTAAAAGCTTACTCTAAAAGAAGAAAAAAAAAACTTACTCTAGTAGATAGACAGGTAGACAGGTATAATGGAGTGTGGGATCCTCTCTGATAGAAAGATGCAAAGGATGCTATGAAAACACAAAGATTCAGCTAATTTGGATCTAGAAGTGCTTGAATTAGGACAGTGGAGTGATCTTCTAAAGGAGGAATTGGTGGTGGAACTCCATCTGGCTGAGTAGGAGTCAACAATGGGAAAGGGACCCGGAGTTATGGCTCATGCCTGTAATCCCAGCACTTTGGGAGAAATCTTGGCTCACTGTAACCTCTGCCTCCCAGGTTCAAGGGATTCTTCTGCCTTGGTCTCCTGAGTAGCTGGGATTACAGGCACATGCCACCATACCCAGCTAAGTTTTGTATTTTTTAGTAGAGACAGGGTTTCGCCATGTTGGCCAGGCTGATCTCGAACTCCTGACCTCAGGTGATCCACCTGCCTTGGCCTCCCAAAATGCTGGGATTTACAGGCATGAGCCACTGCACCTGGCCAGTTTGAAAATCTTTAGTAAGTCTGTTCTTAGTTGAAAATATGAGTGAAGCTGAGAGAATAGTTCATGCTGGAGAAAAAATGAATGTCAGGACAAATAAGAAGTGGATATGATTATTCAAAGAGAAGGAAAAAGGTGAGGGACAAAACACTGGGGACCATCATTGTACAAGGGGCAAGCAGAGGTGTGGAGACTGGAAGGAGCAAATCAGAGAGCCACTGTAACAGTGGTTATGAGAAAGTGTATTGCCAGGCAGGGTGGCTCACACCTGTAATCCCACAACTTTGAAGGGCTGAGGTGGGAGGATGGCCTGAGCCCAGGAGTTTGAGACCAGCCTGGGCAACATAGTAAGACCCAATCTCTACAAAAAAAAAAAAAAAAAAAGGCAAAGAAAAATAGCCAGGAATGGTGGCACATGCCTGTAGTCCCAGCTACTCGGAAGGCTAAGGAGGAGGATGGCTTAAGCCCAGGTGTTTGAGGCTGCAGTGAGCTAGGATTATGCCACTGTACTCCAGCCTGGGCAACAGAGTAAAACCCTGTGTCAGTTAAAAAAACAAAAAAAAGGCATGTTAAAATCACTGAGTCCTGAATTTGACTCCTGACTGTTTTTTGCTTGCAGTGGTACCTTGAGCTAGTTATTCAACCTTTCGGAGCCTCAGAGTCCTCCATAACTGAGATAATGAAATTCTTATTATGTTACTAGAAAACTGAGTATAGGGAAATAGCATGATGCCAGCTGGGCATGGTGGCCCACACCTGTAATCCCAGCACTTTGGGAGGCTGAGGCGGGCAGATCACGAGGTCAGGGGTTCGAGACCAGCCTGACCAACATGGTGAAACCCCATCTCTCTATAAAAAAATAATAATAAACAAAAAAATAAAAGAACAAAAGGAAATAGCATGATGCTGGCTCAGTGGGTACTCAATATGGTAGCTCTAGGTAATTCGTAGGACAAGAATCACAGTGTCTTATAACTAAAGAAGAAAGAAGGCTCCACACGCACCGTGGCTCACACCTATAATCCCAGCACTTTGAGAGGCTGAGGTGGGAGGATCACTTGAGGCCAGGAGTTAAAAAGAAAATAGAGAACAGTATTGTCAAAGGTTTCAGGAAAGTCAAGGAAGATAAGATTGCAAAACATTTTTTTGGATTTGACAAATAAGTAGGTGGTGATCTTTGACCCTGGTAAGAATACATTAAGTGGAACAGTGAGGGTAGAACTCAATTATTTGGATTGCTGAGAGGTGTGAAAAAAGACAGCTGCTATGAATACTTCCATCTAGGAAAACCACAGCACATTGTAGAGATGGTGCCTAACCTTCTAACTCCCTGATCTACTCATAGGAGAGCCAGGATTTGGATCACTGTCCTTGATGATACTTTTGAGTGCGTAGCATGACATGAAGCGGGTGTGGACACTAGAAGTTGTGGGCTGCCTTAAATTTTTTTTCTGGAGTTAAGTGGAGTAAAAATAAATAAAAAGGCAAAGGCCTTAGAATATTTTCAGGAGAATTTTAAATTCTGTATACTATCCTTTTTAGTTTCTCCTGAAACATAATGGGGTTTCCCCTGCCTTTTATACTGCTTGTTTAAAGGCTGTAGTTTTATGATTTATTATTGACTCTTCATTCCTTGGGAAAAATAGTTTATAGATTTTTTAAAATAAAACTCAAACTTGGGAAATTTTGAGAGGCATCATATTTTCATAGAGTTTTAGGAAAATATTATTTGTTATTAACCGAATGAACTGTTTTCTCTAACAGTGAAGAATGTGGAGACAGGTCGGAGTGTCCCAGGAGTGAAGATGTTTTTTGGGCATGAGATTGTGAATGGTGAGACCCCCATGTTCCTTGAATGCTAGTACTGAGATTTCCAGCAGTAGTAAACTTACTTCTGTGCCTCATTCCAATATTTGAAATGAAATAGGGTATTGTCCTTTTTTTTCTTTCTTTCTTTTTTATTTTTTTTTTAAGATAGGGTTTCACCATGATGGCCAGGCTGGTCTTGAACTCCTGACCTCAGGTGATCCACCCACCTTGGCTTCCCAAAGTGCTAGGATTAAAAGCGTGAGCCACCATGCCCAGCCAGGGTATTGTCTTTTAATGTTCCACTTATGAATTCTTAAAGTTGGTATTTGAGAATTGACCCTTTCCTTACTGTTTCTGTGGGCACCCTGTGAGTAGAATAGTCTTATAGAATTATAATCATTTTGGTTTTACAATGTCAGGTCTGCTGGTGCTTATCACTAGCGACTTGGGCCAGCAGGCAGTTAGGAATGTGAACAGGAAAGGATTGTCTTGCTAAGCAAGCTATTTAAAATGCTACCGTTTTACAGTCCATTCACAATTTCTCATCCAAAACCTTGGAGCCAAATATCTCAGAATCAAGAATTGTTCTTGACTTTTGGAAAATGTAACAGTGTATATACTGTTCATATTACATAACACTTCCAGAAAGTCTGGGCAGTACTCTACAGTACTCCATAATACAACACATTTCTCCGAAGAAATAGGTGGACAGTCATACTAAGTGGAATAAAATCAGACTATAAATAGCATATCAGGTCCAGTTCTGCCACCAAGAGTTACAACAGAATTTTGGTTTTCAGAGCTTTTTGGACTTTGGAATGGCAGGAAGCAGCCTTATTCTTTATTTCTGCTAGCACAAACCATCTAGCAAGAATAGGTACAATTGTTTGCCTGAAAGAGTAGGTATAAATATCTTGCTTTCAAGGACTCAGGAGCTTTCTGCTTCTTCCCTTTAAGGAGGAGTACAGATTAGGAGCTGGGTAGAGCGGGCAGAGGAATGAGAGTTCTGGGACCTCTTAGGGCTATGCACTTCTCACTTTGGGGCAGATTTGTGGAAAGGAAAGCACTCCTATAAATGAGACTTTACTACTGCTTGAAAGATTGCTTTGCTTTGTGAGAAAACTAGAATTTAGAAGGAAATGAAAATCTCATCAAATTAATGACTGCCAATCCAGAGCCACTTCAGGTAATGTAACTCTGGTCAGCTACCTAACTATTCTTTCTCATTGAGTATGCTGTCATGAACACTCTGTCCCTTGAATACTCTTTTATAATGGTAGAGATAGTGGTGGTAGTTGGAGATCTTAATTATATTTTCACTATCAGCCTTTGCAGTGAAACAGAGCTTTGGACTGGAGCAAAGCTAGGCTGTGAATGGGTTTGTAGAGAGAAATGAAGGAATCACTATTATCATCTCCCCAACTGAGAAGGCTGATGGCTGACCAGCTTTTTGATTTGTACACACGGAATTCATTGCCTCCTAAATTCTTATCCAGGATTTGGCCTTCGTTCATACTTTTTTTTTTTTTAGATGGAGTCTTGTTCTGTCACTCAGGCTGGAGTGCAGTGGCATGATCTTGGCTCACTGCAACTGTTGCCTCCAGGTTTCAAGCGATTCTGATGCCTCAGCCTTCTGAGTAGCTGGGATTACAGGCACCCACGCCTGGCTAATTTGTTTATATATATGTGTGTGTGTGTGTGTGTGTATAATTTTGAGACGGATTCTCACTCTTTGGCCCAGGCTAGAATGTAGTGGCACAGTCTTGGCTCACTGCAATCTCCATCTCCTGGGTTCAAGCAATTCTGCTGCCTCAGTCTCCCCAGGAGCTGGGATTACAGGTGTGTGTCACCACAACACATCCAGCTAATTTTTTTTGTATTTTTAGTAGAAACAGGGTTTTACCATGTTGGCCAGGTTGGTCTCAAACTCCTGACCTCAAATGATTTGCCCCCTTGGCCTCCAAAGTGCTGGGATTACAGGTGTGAGCCACTGCACCCAACCCAATTTTTGTATTTTTTTAGTAGAGACAGGGTTTCTCCATGTTGGCCAGGCTGGTCTCAAGGTCCTGACCTCAGTTGATCTGCCTGCCTCAGCCTCCCAGAGTGCTGGAATTATAGGCTTTGTTTATCATGTTTAAGCTCAAATGATAGTCATTTCTTTCTTTGTTCTGTGGCCCAATCAACCATGGATGAGTCTCCCCAAAGAGCACCTTCAGTAAGAATTGTCAACAGGCACAGTGGCTCATGCCTGTAATCCCAACACTTTGGGAGGACAAGGCAGGTGGATGACAAGGTCAGGAGATTGAAACCATCCTGGCCAAGATTGTGAAACCCCATCTCTACTAAAAATATAAAAATTAGGTGAGCGTGGTGGTGTGTGCCTATAATCCCAGCTACTCAGGGGGCTGAGGCAGGAGAATCGCTTGAACCTGGGAGGCGGAGGTTGCAGTGAGCCGAGATTGCACCACTGCACTCCAGCCTGGAGACAGAGCAAGACTCTGTCTCAAAAAAAA
>PVKP010020112.1:0-41293 GCA_004027715.1 Plecturocebus donacophilus | reverse complement strand
ATTTCAATAATGCCGCTTCTGTCATCTATAAGTATTCATTGTGTGACCATGAACCACTAATAATAATGACTTATCATCTGTCATTACAAATGATAGAGCTGGAAGTAGGAGCTGGGAGTCAGGGTTCTTAGATCTCCCCTTGCTTCAGGAAAGACCACAGGAAGGAAAGGAAGATCTTCCAGGGAACAGCATAAGCACAGGCACAGAGGCCAGGGGACAGGGGAAGGCACCGAATATGGACTGAGTGTGAGAACACCTGGCAACGACACCGGGCTGCCCCCTGCTCCTCGGCCTCCACGCACCACATTCACCATCAGAACAGTTGATTCACTGGAGCCAGCACTGAAGTATGAGGCGGGGACCTTCATTCTGAGCAACAGTGGACAGATGCCTTTTCTCCCCAGTAAGGTGCATACCGAAGCAGGAGAAAGGGAAGGTAGACATGAAGAAGAACTTCCTGTTCTTAAGTTTTCAAGAACCCAGAAAAAGTAGGATTTTGGTAAAGTGTAGATAGACCAGTGAAGGCTCAAACAGACTAATCCTAGAGCAAATATCTGACTGCATTCTTCAGAATGATGACATTTTAGGCCTGGAAGAAACCCACATGAGATGATTTTATTCAATTTTCTTATTTCACAGATGAAATACCTGACGCCCAGCGAGATGACATGAATCTCCTGAGGTCACACAGCTGGTCAGTGGTAAAGCCAGAAGTATAACTCTGCGGTCCCTCTGGACTTCGAAGCAGGTGCCATCTCCACTCTCCACTTTCCTCCCCAGTTTCCATTCATGGTGAAGGTTCCTGGAACACTGAACACACTGTGCTGCGGCGCTCAGTGGTCCCTTAAACGAGTGGCTTCTGGCTTTAATGGGCAGAATCCAATTCCCCCCATCCCACTGTTCTGCAAGGGGTCAAGGAAATTTCCAATGTTCAGTGTTTCAGGGATGTTTACCGTGAGTGGGAACTGAGGAGGAAAGGTGGGAGTGAAAATAGCACCTGATTAGAAGTCCAGAGAGACCAGAGTTATGCTTCTGGCTTTACTGTTGATCAGCTGTGTGACCTCAGGGGATTCACTTCACCTCTCTGTGCCTCAGGTATTTTATCTGTGAAATAAGAGGCCTGGATTAAATCAAGGAGTCAAGGAAATTTCCTTGATCCCTTGCATAACTCTGGGATGGGGAGAATTGCATTGAGTCTGTGTTCACGACTTCCAAAGTGCAGTAGTCCCTGGATCCCAGAAATTCCTGGCCAAATGTTGTAAATAATCTCCAAGCACATCTCACATGTATGTGCACACACGCACACCCCTCTCTCCTCCAATCTCCACTTCCAGACACTGATTTCTTACTTTAAACCTGAAAAACTGCCAAGTCCTTGGTCCCCATCCAGGGATTTCCAGGAATCGTTCACCAACACTTGAAGACCAGCTCACTCCACAAAACTTGTGGACTCTGCCTCTGATGACCCTCCCCAATTCACTGAGGGGCCATGGCTGACGTGATATGGGTATTTTCGGCTGCATTTCTCCGGTCCTTCTGCCTACCAACCCTGCTACCTCCCTACCTTCATTTGAACCTGGAGCTCATCCCAGACTTTCTTACCTCATAGCAGGTACTACCGAATATCCCTCCTGAATAAGTCTGAATTCTATCCCTTCCTCTCCACCCTACCACTTTGCTTGAGGTCTTGGTCCTCACTCCCCTGGAGTACTGCAACAACCTTCTAACTGGTTCCGCTGTCACCAGCCTGGTCCCCTTAAATCCATTTCTAACACAGTTGCAAGAATAATCTTTCTGAAACACAAATCGAATGATAATACTGCCCTGTGAAATACCCTTCAAAGGCTCTCCACTGACTTCAGATGAAGTTCAAGTTCGGTTAGACCCCGCTCAGTCTAGCCACCATTTACCTGTTCAGCACCCGCTTTTGCTCGCTCCACATGGACTTTACCTTCTAGGAATCCCCAACTATCAGAGGTGTCTGCACATGTCAAACCATCCTCTCCGTGCTCCACCTCGGGACGCTCCCACCTCCCGTCGCTTGGCTCACTCCTCTCCATCCTTCAAGACACAGATCCAGCTTATGGCCCCAGAACCTTCCTTAAACCATCACTCTGAGCCAAGGGCCCCGCCTGAATTCCCATAGTACTTGTGCATCCTCCTCTAACTCTGTGAAGTCCTGAATTATAAGCTCCTTGAAGACAGGCACTATGTTTTTAATTCATTTTTATACTGATCAAACATGAACGGCTCTTAGTAGACACTCAACTTACATCTGTGGAATTGAACTGAATCCAAAAGTTAATTGCCTCCTTTTCTACTTCCCACACCACCTCTTTCTACAAATACCTTATTCGTTCTGACTCCATACCTGCAAATCCAAGTTTTTCTTCTTTAGTGCAACCCAAATGCCCCCTCCTCCAGAAAACCTTTCCTGATAAACCCCACCTGACCGCTTCTCTGGACTCTCTGAGCTCAGTTTGCATTACCTCCCTTAGTATCTCCACCTTACCTTTCACCTCTCTCTCATAAGTGAGCTCAACTCCTACCAAATTGGACTGCTCGTTATTTTTCAAACACCTTAAATACTTTACACTCTCTAGTCAATGTCATCCTATTTCCTCCTCGTGCGGTTTCCCCTCAGCTGGAGGGCAAGGACTTGACTTCACTCCTGCAGCAGCACGCAGACGTGTGTTTACTGTAACAGGTGCTCACCTTCAGTTGTTAATGGCCTGCCTTGAACCGCTGACTTGTATGTTTTATGCTATTTTTGTACGTGTGCAAAAGCATGTGCTCCCTTTTCCTTCGTAGGTGTTTCACTTCGCCTCCCCGTGTCCCAATTTGGATGACATCGCCACAGTCTCTTCCAACTTTGATGTTCTGTAATTCTGTAGCTGTGAGTTCACTGTGGGCAAGGACTGGATCTATTTCTTCCCCCACAGCTTCAGCACACTGCCGGCTCAAAACCATTGTGCTGAAAAGAAGCCTGTCCTAGTCTTCTCTCTCCCCTCCTTCCCCTCTTAAGGGATGCAGCGGAGCACAGCAGCTAGGCATGGCTACTCGGTAACCAGCTCTGCCACTCAACCTGGAGCAACCTGCTTTAGCGCTCTGTGCCTCAGTTTCCTCATTTGTAAAATGGAGATAACATAAATAATTCTTCGGCCGGGCGTGGTGGCTCACGCCTGTAATCCAAGCACTTTGGAGGCCAAGGCGAGTGGATCACCTGAGGTTGGGAGTTCAAGACCCGCCTGACCAACATGGTGAAACCCCTTCCTTAAAAAATAATAATAATAATAATACTTCGTAGGTAGTAAGCCTGACATAAGTTTTAATGATCACTATTATTCTTGCCCTATCCTTCTTCCTTCCATCCTTCTTATTTACAGCATTTAGATATCTAACTCTCCTAATTTTTTGGAGCAATAGTTTTCACCAACATCAGAGGAACCCCACGACTGCTGGCCTAGGAAGTATGAGGAATCCCATAATTTTAGACCACTCTTGAAGTCCAGAGATCTCTTTTTTTTTTTTTTGAGACAGAGTCTCACTCTATTGCCAGGTTGGAGTACAGTGGTATGATCTCAGCTCACTGCAACCTCCAACTCCCTGGTTCAAGCAATTCTCCTGCCTCAGCCTCCCAAGTAGCTGGAATTACAGGCGCACATCACCATGCCAACATGCCCAGCTAATTTTTGTATTTTTAGTAGAGACAGGCTTTCACCATGTTGGCCAGGCTGATCTCGAACTCCTGACCTCGTGATCCACCTGCCTTGGATTACATGCGTGAGCCACCGCGCCCGGCCCCAGAGATGTTTTTAAAGTAAGAGAATGTGAGGTAAGATTCAAAGAGAAGGGTTGGAACCAAAGCAGAGGAGCAGGGAAGAAAGCCCCAGGCAGAGGCCAGGAAAGTGTCTAGCTTCATCGGAGTAGATTCTTTTGCAGAAAGCAGACTGGGGAAAAGCCCCAAGAAATCAGGGGAAGGGGCATGAGTTAGGAAATGTTTCAGCTGAGACCCAAATACCGGCCCCAAAGTACTTTTGTGAAAGGGTCAGAGAAGGGAGAAGGTAAATTATCCTCAGCATTTCACAGCTCTGGGAGGGTGTGTTCACTGGACCGGGGACTCATGAACCTGGTTCTGGCCCCCAGCTCCATCTTTATAATAATGATGTGACCTTAGGCAAGGCTCACTGCTCTGAGCCTCGGTTCACCCAACTATACAACAGGGACACCAGAATGATCCTGGCAGGCTGCTGGGAGGATTAGAAGTCTTCTGTACATGATAAAGCACCGCCCATCTATCAGACATCATTTTGATGAAGGCTGTATCTACATGGCCTAGCCATCCAGAAAATGTACCTGATAACTGAGGTTCAAGTGCCTTTTTAAGCCTCATTTATTCAGGCCAAATAGGCTCTCGGTTATCAGAAGATGGAATATTCTCAGCCAGCAATGATGGCTTCTCCACCCAGCCTGACCTTCCCCTGAACCCCCATTCCCCACCCCAGTCAGACAGGGGGGCTCTGTTGGCACTTTCCTCATGGCACAACCATCGTGTTTGTCTGTGTTGTCCTCTTCCGTTAGCCAGAAAGGGCTGAAGCTTCATCATGAAGACCCCTGGTGCCCAGGCCAGTGGCAGGCATGCAGCAGCCATTCAGCACTGACTTCCCAAATGAGCAAATAAATGGATGCACAGAATTCTTATTTAGGCTGTCTACAATCCTCCTCTTTGTCGCTTGTAACCATTGGTCCTAGTCCTTCTCTCTGGAGTCACATAAAATGAATCTAATTCTCTTCCATATGACAGTCCTTTAAGCATGTAAGGAAAGTTATGACTTGTCCCCGGAGTCCCCTCTTCTCATGACCAACCACCCTTCGTTTCTTAAACTGCTGTTTCCACGGGCATCTGCATACAAAGGGGCTGCATTTTCTCCTCTCTTAAAACCCCTCTGTTGACCCTATGCCCAGCCACCCGCTCCATGCTCTGCTCTCCTTTATAGCAAAAGTCCTGAAGTGTAGTGGTGCACACAATCCTTCTCCTCCCATTCACTCATGAACTCACACCAGAACTTTTAGTGCTGAGTCACCAATGACCTACAAGTCGCTAAATCCAGCATCAGCCCTCATCTTCGTCCTCATCTTGCTTAACGTATCAGCAGCACTTGTTACAGATGATCTCTCCCTCCTCAAAGACCTTCCCCACCTGGTCTTGCAGGACCCCACAGTCTTTTGGTTTTCCTTCCACTCCCTGGCCCGCTCCACAGCCTCCTTTGATAGTTCCTCCTCCTTGTCCTGTTGAAGGGCCCTGCCTGGCCCTCTCCTCCCTCTCAGTTCTCTCCCTTGGTGAATTCAACCAGTTGCACAGCTTCATCTCTACCTCCATGTTCTATCCCAGCTCAGACCTATCCCTCCAGCTGCAGTGGCGTCACTCAAACTGCTCACCGGACACCCTCACTTGGGTGTCTCAATGTGTCCAAAACCAAGCTCCTGATCTTCCACCCCCAAACCTGGTCTTCTCAGTCAAAGCCAGCTTCCTTCCTCCAGGTCCACAAGACAAAGCCTCAATGTCATCCTTGACTCATCTTTCCCTCTCACCCTCCATCCAATCCATAAGGAAGTCCTGCTGGCTCTAATTCCCAAATAATCCCAGAAATGGACCATTCCCTGTGGCCTCTAGGTGTGCCAGCAGTGCCCAAGTCATCATCTCCTGCCTGGATTACTGCAGTAACTGCCTAACGGTCTCTCTGCCCCTGCCCTTTCCTCACACAATCTACTCCTGACATAGTAGCCACAGCAATTCTGTTCAAACGTGAATTATACCATGTCACTCCTGTGCTCAAAATCTACCAGTGACTTCCGATTTCATTCAACGTAAAAGCCCAAGTCCTAGGATTCCTTCAAGGCTCTGGTCCTATAATGAAGAATTTTTCTGGCCTTGGTCCAGATTCCTGGGACAGAGGTTCTAAACCCGTGGAACATCCCAGGTGATACGAATGTCTTTGTTATTCATTGTACACTTGGGTTTATGCTAATGAGGTGACTCTGGATTGGGGCTGAGGATGCTGGAAAGATCAACCACGTGACTAGAAGGTTAGGGCACTGAGCCACGTGACACCAGCTTCCAGAGGAGAAGGAGGTTGCAGACTGAACTCGATCATATGGCCAAATGATTTGATAATAAAACTACAGTGAAAACTCTGGACAACTAGAGTCATGAACTTCCTGGTTGGTCACACAGTGATGTGCAGAGAGGGTGAAACATCTGGATTCCACAGGGAGAGGGCACGGAAGCGCCATGCCTGGGACCTTCTCACAGCTCGTCCCGTGGGTCTCTTCATTTGGTTCGTCCAGATTCACATCCTGCGTAATAAAACTGTAACAGTACAGCACTTTCCTGAGTTCTGAGAGTCATTCTGTCAAATTATTGAACCTAAAGGGGTTGTGGGAACCACTGAATTTGTAGCCAGTTAGTCAGAAGTGCAGGTGGCCTGGGGACTCCCAAATTTGAAGCTGACATCTGAAACAGGGCGATCTTGTTGGGGACTGTGCTCTTACCTAAACTGTAGAGTCTGGGCATTACCATTAGAATCATATGGCAGTGTTGTAGCCCCTCATGATCTGTGCACATGTGCAGGCACGCCCCTCACCTCCACCACCAGTTCCCCTGCTCACTTCCCTCCATCCACGCTACCTCATCCTCACACACACCAGGTGCATCTGCCCCTCGGGACCTCTGTATCTCTCTTCCCTCTGCCTGGAATGCTTCTTTTTTCTTTTCTTTTTTTTTTTAAAGATGGAGTTTCACCATGTTGGTCAGGCTGGTCTCGAACTCCTGACCTCAGGTGATCCACCCACCTCAGCCTCCCGAAGTGCTGGGATTACAGGCATGAGCCACCGCGCCCGGCTTGGAATGCTTCTTTCCCTTGACGTGCCTACTCCCCAAACTCCTTCACTTCTTTTCTTGATTATCACCTTCTGAGTGAGTTCTTTCCTAACTGCACTACTTGAAATTGGACCACTCCCACCACACTCCGGATTCTCCTTCCCTTGCTTTATTATTTTCCATTTTATCAAGATCCAACTAACCGATATTGTACCTATTAATTAATTTGCTTATTGTCTCTGTCTCTGACAGAAGCCATATAAGGTCCATGATGGTAGAGATTTTCTTTTCTCATTTTGTTAATTGCTATATCCTCAGCACTTAGAAAAATTCCTGGCACTTTGGGAGGCCAAGCCGGGTGGATCACTTGAGACCAGGAGTTTGAGACCAGCCTGGGCAACATGGTTAAGCCCCATCTCCACTAAAAATGCAAAAAATTAGCTGGGTGTGGTGGCGCACACCTGTAGTCCCAGCTACTCAGGAGGCTGAGGCATGACAATTGCTTGAACCCAAGAGGCAGAGGTTGCAGCGAGCTGGTTTTGTGCCACTGCAAAAATCTGGGTGACAGAGCCAGACTGTCTCAAAACAAACAAAAAATGCCCCATGCTTTAAAAATAGTGAAGAAATAAATGAATCTGTTATCATTTCTGGAAGCTTCACCACTGTCCTCCATTAGGGAAGCCCAGTTTGTCCACTTCTCACTCAAGTGAGTGTCCAGGCAGGAGGGAAGCACTCTCTCGGCATGGGCCTCTCAGTCAGCACAGGTGACTGTCCCCTTCCAGATGCGGGACTTTGTATTAAGCCCGACCTGGCTTTGGAGGCGGACAAAAGAAGGCTCACCTTCTTCTGCCACTTTTTTATAGCTGCCTTTTATGTAATGCTTCTTATATCTGGCACCCACCGTGCCTTGTAGAAATTGCTTGTGTTCACAAAGGCAGGGGCCAGGTCCAGCTGCTCACCTTTGCATACCTAGCATGCAGCACAGTCCCTGGCATGCGGCTGGCATCCAGGTCACATCTAAACGAATGAATGAATGTCCAAAACACCGAGCTCATTCTTTTATGTGGATTGCCTCACTGCATCCTCAACATCCACTACTAAGGTATCTTATTATTAAGCCCATTTTACAGATGGAAATGTGGAGGCTAAGAATAATTAAATAATTTGCCTGATGTCACAAAGCTAGTAATTTACAGGGTGAAGCTGGAAAAACAGGATTCAACAAGGGATCTTTTTGGCATTAATGTCCTAGCATCAGCCTAGGGTTTTACAAAGGGCGTGACCCTGATCTCACTGTGGCATTGCCTCAATGGTAATGTCACCAGGGATAAGTGAAGTAACCCCTCTGAGCCTCAGTTTCTTCATCTATAAAACGTGACTGTAAAGATTAGATGAATAATGTAAACTGTTTAACCACAGTAAACGCCATGTGAACAATAGCCATTGGTAATAATTTTGATAATAAAATGACATAAAATTGCATTAGTCTTTTTGTCCTCCACACCATGACTCTCAGTTTACCTTAAGCGAGGGAATAGTTGGTACCTGTCTTCCCCTGGCAGGAAGTACATGATGTCCTCATGGAAACCGTCACCTCCCAACCCAGCATGGGCGGTCAGGAGCCCCCACCGCCTCTTGGCACTGCTGAGACCATGGCTGGTCTTGGTGGGAGCACATGGAGAAAGCGGTCGGGGGAGGGGGGCCTCACCACGACGCTGCTGTTCACAGCTCCCTGCCATGGACGGCACAGCCCACCACCCCCGCACCCCCACCCCAGTGCCTCTCCAGGAAGGCACATTTTCTCCTGTTTTCCCGTTTCCCCCTAAGCAGGGACCCAGGAAAGCAGAGGCCTTCTCCGTAGCCCCCAGAAGTCATGGTAATGGGGTACCCAGCCTAGGGGAGGGTAATGGGGAGCTGTGGCCACTGGGTGGAGAGGAAAGGCGTTTATTTTGGGAGTCCTGTCCGACTTCCCAAAGCTGTCCCTCAAGCTCCCCTGAACTATCAGTGTTCCCAGACACAGAGGCCTTTATCCCTGAAAGGGAGCAGCCAGGCAGAAAGACAAAGGCCATATCTGATCCCGCCTGGGGTGGAGGCCACAGGTTGGGGGAAGGGAGGCGTGCAGCTGCGAGGGCTGAGCACATCTGAGCAGGAATGGAGGAGGGGTGGCCTGGAGTCAGCGTTCTTGTCCCTAACGGGGGAATGAGGTGCTGGCCGGGACAACAATATCCCATGCTTACATCACCCTTTTCAGTTTTCAGGAGCTTTCCATCCACTCTCTTTTCCCATCCGTCGCCTCTCACAGTGTGGAGCTCACGGTCCATTCTGCACGCAGCTTCTCGTCTCCCCATCACTGCTCCCTTGCAGGAGGTATTGGCGCGCCCCCACCCTCATGATGAAGGACAATCCTAACTTATAAGGCATAGATAGTAACACCAGGAGGGTGCCGCAGGTGGTCTAGAGCGCAGACCAGAGCAGAGTCAGTCTATGCATCCATTTTCTCATCTACGAAACTGGGGAACAGTCGTACCTACCTCAGCTTGTGGTGAAGATTTTCATGAGGCAATATGCATCTGTAAGGCACACAGACCAGCACCTGACACTCAGTAAACCCTGGCTATGTTATGGCAGCGTGGAGCTCTGCCTCTATAATCTCACCTCATCTCATAGCAGCTCTGCGAGGGAGGGACTGGTATCCCATATTACGCACGTGGAAACTGAGGCTCAGGTAACAGAGAATGAGGTAATAGCGTAGCCAAAGAAGCAAATACTTCTGGGCTCATGTTAAAGATTCCTTCCAAATATCTTAGCTGTCTCCGAAGGAAAACCAACGCAACCGGAGGCCCTGAGCATCTAGGCTGGGCCTCCCTTACCTGCACGTTCACCTGGAAACCTTATGTAGTTACCAGGTCTGAGTCAAACACACACACACGCACACACACACGCACGCGCACACACACACACACACACACACACTCGTGGTGTGAAGGCCCACACCACGCAGCCACTCACAGCCCTGGGCCTGACTCACTCTGGTGTGGGAGGAGCTCCCTTCCTCCCCTGTCCCTCCCTCCAAGCCTCCTCTGACACCACGAGCTTTGAAAGTGCTCGGGCAACCTAACAATGTTCTCTGAGCAAGTTCTCTGAGCTCCGGAAGTGCTAGGGCAATGCAGCAAGTTCTCTGAGTTCCTGTGAAGGCCCTTGAACTTCTGAGATGCACGTTGTTCCTCTCCCCTCCTTCCTCAGAAAGAACCTCTCAACCAGACCAACTGCCTAACCCTCCTCGCCATCTCTAGCTCACCAAATCCATGCCCTTCCCCTCCACCCAAGCCAACCTGCTGCCTGCAATGACGACAGTTAAAGTTCTAGCATCAGCCCAGGGTTTTACAGGGTACAAAGCACGCCCGTTCCACCACGGCACAAACCAGAGGGAGACTTAGTAGGTAAGGGAGCTGAGATCTGAACCTGGTTCTTCTGGGAAAGGACTGAGATAGGAATCTGAAGAGAGGGGTGGGAAAGCCCAGGGGAGGGTGGAGAGAAGTCATCCCCCTCTGGGTTAGGTTCTAAGACAAGGAGAAGCGAAGCTCAGAGGGCAGGGGTCCCTCAGGTTTCTAGTCATTCCCATTAGCTGCTCTGCTGGTTTTCCTTTTCCCTTAGACACTCAAGCCTCAGCACCTTCAGAGGGACTGACTGTTAGGAGCCTGGATCCCTTCCTCTCCCTTAATCCTTATCTCAAATTGATGGTCAATTCCAACTCCAGAATACTTTTTTGAATTAAATGCTTCCTCTCCTGAACTGTCTCTCCCTTGGTTCAAATGTGTATTCTTTCCCTCCTGGATAATTTCAAGACCAGGACCACCTTACGAAGTTGTCTGTGAGTGGCACACGGGAGCTGTGAGATGTATGCACCCCTATGTGGATGAATGAGCGGCCTTGTCCACAGCATTTTTTATTAGCTGACCCTCCCCAAGGCCTCTACAGGACCTGTTCTTCCCTCTAGCACAACTCTTCCCAACAGTTTATTGTGTTCTCTATTTATCTATCTACCCCAGGGATCCTATTCAATTCATCTTTGTATTCCAAATGCTCAGTGGAGGCCCGGCACATAATAGCTGCTCAATAAACGTTTGTTGCATGACAGCTTGTAGTCTCTTCTGGATACACATCTACCTGCTCTCCCTCCTCTGTTCCATTTCTACTTCCACGCACGCCCCGCCCTCACCACCCCCCGGAATTATCCTAAAACACAAAATGATTCACATCACTTCCTGCTTAAAAACCTCCATTATATCCTTGTTGTTGATAATAAAATTCAAAATCCTCAGCTGGACACCCAAAGCCCTTCATAACCGGGTTCCCAACTTCCTTTCCACCTGATCTTCAGCAACCTACCAAACACCACCTTAGCACATCTCCAGCCCTGAATAGACCAGCCTTTTCCTTACTAGGGTTGGTATTAAGGAAATGCCTGTTCCCATTTTCTGAAATATTTTCCCCCTCCATTTTCACCTAGAAAACTGTTCTCTGGCCAGGCACTGTGGCTCATGCCTATAATCCCAGCTCTTAGGGAGGCAGAGGCGGGAGGATAGCTTGAGCCCAGGAGTTCGAGACCTGCCTGAGCAATATAGCGAGACCCTGTTCTCCACAAGAAAAAAAAAAAGAAAGGGAACTGTTCTCTGTGTTGTAAAATCAAGCTCAAAAACCACCTCCACGGTGAAGCCCTCCTAACTTGCCTAGGCAAAATGAGTAACTCCTTTTATGTTCTCCTAGATCATGGAGAGGAAGAATCCATATTTATAGAGTGTTGCCTATGTATTATCTAATTTAATTCTCCCTCACAACAGTCTTGGAAGATAGATGTCATCATTCCATCAAACTTTTGCTGGAGTAGATATAAAAATAATAAAAGCTGGGGTCAGAAATTCAACTGTGGTCTGTCTGACTCTAAAGTCCCAGCTTTTTCTTCTCCATGTCTCTGACATCTCTTATAGGACTTGCTTGCTATGCTTTACAGCATTTCTCGGTCTACATGTCTGTTTCCCCTGTTAGATGCATGGTCAGAGGCTGGTTCTTACTTATATCTACACCCTGGAGGTCAAGCCCAGGAATGGTCTTATGCAAGGGCCTCGATAACTGTGGTTAAACAAACAAGTGAGTGAATGAATGGGTGAATGAGTGAATGAATGAATGAATGAACAAACTGAGGAGAGTATGTTATTCCCCTAGACATGAGCAATAATGAAGGAAAGCAACAATTTGTCCAGAGGAAAAATACTCAAGGGAGGCCCAGTCTCACGCTCTCTGCTGGAGAACCCCTTGTGATCAGCTGCCTCCTCTCTTCGGAGCTCTGCTTTATAAGCAGATCAACAGCTCACAAGGAGATGGCATGGTTGCCAAAAAACAAAACACCAAACACATCAAAACAAACCAAAAAAACATAACAACAACGCCCAGAGGTGACAAGAACAGTTCCCTACAAAGAACAAGACAGACATGCTCTCTGCCTTCCAGGACCTCCCCCCTGAGGCTGATACGGCAACACAGGTAGAAACATCTAGGCCATTTGGAAAGAAGGCCTAGAAACAGACAATCAATACATGACCAGACGGTATGTACATTGCAGGCCCGACAGGAGACATGAAGGAGTGGGGAGGAAAAGGAAAGAACTGCTCAGGCAAAGAGGTCGTCCCTGCAGGACAGAGGGTTCAGGAATGATTGGTGTGACTGGGGGAAAACCTGGCTTGAGGAATACGTGAGGGGTGCGGGGTGGGACGCATCCCGGCCCTCTGGTGGCCCCAGCTCGCCCAGCTCTCACGTCCTGCTCAGCCCTTGCTGCTTTCGGGTCCTCCAGCCTGAGACTCGAGCCAATGCCACTAATTGTTTCCTCCACTGGCCAACTGGTGGGAACGAGGGGCATAAAGGAAGCAAACAACACATGCCGTGCATCCAGCAATTTTACGGTTGGCAATTTGATACAGAAAAATAAAATGAGGACAGAGCTGCAGGGTCAGTAAAGGGAAGTATATTTCCAAGTGATTTTCCCTTTCACTGCTGAGCAGTCAGGGCGCCTCTTCGCAGACAATTCTATGGCAAGCAAGACACAGGCATTGTCAGCAAAGTCCGGGCATTTATGATGCAAAATCAGGCAGGCTGGGCCTGGGGAGGGGTGGTGCTGAAATGGCAGAGCCTTTAGTGTTGGAGGGGACAACGGCGGTCACCTTGTCCAACCTCCCTCTCAATCGGAAGTCTCCGGTCCAGCATGCCCAGCATGCGGTCAGCCTGGCTCTTCCTGAACCCTCCCGGGCTGCAGGGCTCACTGCCTCATGAAGCAGCCCTTTCTAACTGCTGACGGCTACAGCTATTAAAAAGGTGTTTTTTATCGTCTGTGGAACTCTGCCTTTCTGTAATGTTCACAACCATTCATCCTAGTTTAGCCCTCTGGAGCCAATCCATACTTATCGAAGACCTACTACGTACCACTATTCTGGATTCTGAAGCTACAGCCGGGAATGAAACAAAGTCCCTAGTGGGCAAGTCTACTGTTTCTCTGACATGACACAGAATTTTTCACGTCTCCTCAGACCCTTTGGAACCCTCTTTGTGTTCAGTCTTCAGTTTGTGAGACCTCTCAGGGCGAAGAATAATCTCCCCTACTACACACGAGGCAGCATTCCTTGAAAGAGGAAGAGATAGTGGCTGGGCACAGTGGATCACACCTGCAATCTCAGTGCTTTCTTTGCAGGGGGCGGGGGGCTGGGGCAAAGACAAGAATCGCTTGAGGCCAGGAGTTTAAGACCAGCCCAGACAACATAATGAGACTCTGCCTCCAAAAAAAAAAAGAGGAAGAGCCAGCTGTAAAAGGACTGGAAGACATCAGTTTTTTTCATGCCGCTCTGTTTCATCTTTAACATCATAGCACTCATTCACAGTCCATATGTTCTTGTTTACTTGCTATTGTTCTCTGCCCACTCCCTCCACCGCTGACTGACCCCCTCCAGCTAGGAGGGCACAGCCTCGTTACAGCGACCCCTACTGGGTCCTCAGGGACCAAAGCCGTGCAGGGCACAGAGTGGAAGACGCAGTAAACATTTGCTGAATTGAGAACTAGACGGATGAATGCACGGGACTCAGCTCACACATGGGGAGAATGGATGGAGTCACCTACCCCAAGGACCCCTGTTTCTCCAGCAGGAAGGAATAGCTGACCTCCCTCCCTCATCAGCCAGGCAGATGGGTAGCAGGCCTGAGATGAGCTTCCCAGGAAGGTTTGTGGGCACAGAGCCAGATCCCAACTCAGCGAGAGCCACTGAGCCGCTGGCAGGCTGGTCCTGCCCCGTGTCTAGCTGACATTGGGCCTGGGATTGATTCTTGGGGAGGAAATAGGTATGAGACGCAGGAAGTCCATCCGTCAGGCACCCTGGGCTCAGCCCAGTGCCCTGCGGGTCAGAATCTGCAATGGGCCATGAGGAAAGTTCTGGGGAGACAAGGAAACAGGCCCCCACCCTGAAGACCATGTTCCTAGGACACTCAGGACAACAGGCCAATAGCTGCCTGGGAACCCCAAAGTGAGGCTGCAAGAGCCCCGGTGCAGTGTGTAGGAGCAACTGGAGTCCTGTGAGCCTAATCAGAGGACATTTCCTGGAGGAGGGAGCTACAAACAGGGTTTGGAAGGAATTGATAGCCAATAGTAATTAAAATAATGGCCATTTATTGAACGTGTATATAAGCCAGGTACTCGGCTAACTGTTTTATAGACATTGATTCACTTAATGCTCATGACACCGTGAGAAGTAGGTGTGATTGACCCCCTTCTTCTTCTTCTTTTTTTTTTTTGAGACAGAGTCTTACTCCGTTGCCAGGCTGGAGTACAGTGACATAATCTCGGCTCACTGCAACCTCTGCCTCCCATGTTCAAGCCATTCTCCTGCCTCAGCCTCCTGAGCAGCTGGGACTACAGGCACGTGCCACCATGCCCAGCTTAACTTTTGTATTTTTAGTAGAGACAGGGTTTCATCATATTTGCCAGACTGGTCTCAAACTCCTGACCTCATGATTCCCCCGCCTCGGCCTCCCAAAGTGCTGGAATTACAGGCGTGAGCCACTGCACCTGGCCGGTTGACCCTTTCAACAAGCCTAGAGGGATGAAGCAACCAGACCAAGGTCCAGTGCTAGTCGTGGCAGCAGTGGGACTTGAACTCAGGTGTCCAGGACTCCAAATCTGGACTCACAGCTGCATGACACCCATGGGCTTATAGCAGCCTCTGGGATTTCTTTACCATAGGAAAACCAAAGGAGACATGGGAGGTCTTGAAGGGCTCCGCTGAGACTGTCCCACCTCAGGCTCCATCTTAGTCCAAGACTCCCGCTGCAGACCTGCTCACCGAGGCTCCTCCGGCAGATTAAAGCCCACAGCCCAGCCGTCAGCCATCCTCACTTCTGCCTGACGGCCCTCAATTGGTCTGCTCTCCCAGTCTGTCTTCTCCAGACAGCCTCCTGTCCACCCCAAACTGCCCTCTCTTTCCCCGACTTCAAGCCAGAAAATATGAAAGCCATAAGCATCAGGAGGCCTCAGGTATAATCCAGCCCAAGCCCTTCGGGTAGACTGGAGGACATCAGCCCAGTGAGCTGATCAAGCCTGCACCAAGCATTGCAGTCCACGGGATGTTCATCTGCTCCATCAAGCTGCCTCTCTTTCCCGGGTTGTGACTGCTTCGAGAGAACTTACACCATCCTCCCTCATGAAACTTGCCGCTCTTTGTGCAGGTCCTGCCAAAACCTGGAAAGGTCCGGGAGCACTCTTGGATTGCTCTCATTCTCCATGTCCTTTCCCCGTTTGTAAATACAGGTTACACGGTGGACTGCCTGCTATTACCTAAGCATCAAGCATGTCCCCTTACGATCCACTCTGCCAAAAAAGCTGCACATTCTCCACCTTAGTTTAGCTCCCTAAACCACTTGAACTAGCTAAACTATTTACCATGGCCAACGCTGCCAGCTGATCTGTCCACTTGGTGCCACAAGTTCATTGCAGTATTTATCTGAATAAGTTACAACCAGAAAATAAGTGTGGAACAGTAATAAATGAATAAATGAATAAATAAATGGAAATTCTGTACTCTGATTCTGTGCTCCAGGGGGCGCCATTTACACCATAGTGTATATGCATTGCGATGTCAAGGCCCAAGGTCCCTTGTATATCAAAACACAAACAAACCACAACACTTTTAGTTATCCCCAGTATCCCTGGGTTTTGACTGTTGGTTTAGGAAAGTATCTGTCCACAGTCTGGTTCTCTGCATTTGTTGAGAATTGAGGGCTGACGGTAAACTCTGTCAATGCATAAATCCACCCCCGGAAATACCAGATCCCCTTGGCTCTGTGTAGTTGGGTAGGGCTCTGTAGGTTTCTGAAACTTTGGGGAGGTAAAATGCCTTTCTAAGGGGCAGAGGAATAGTTCTCCCAAATTATTGACACTACAGCTACTGGGACATGGACTGTGGCTAAAATCACCAAAGCCTCCAATTACTGTTACTAGCCACGTGGTCTCCATGTAGCAGGGGCATGGCCTGTCTCCATCAGAGTGGTTCTCTGAAGCCCCGGCAGATCATGGACTGCTAAAAAATACTAGGACTTTGGGGTCAGACAGGCCTGGGTTTGAATCCCAGCTCCACCTTCCCTTCTCTGAGCCTTGGCATCTCATCTAGAACATGGGGTTAGTAATTCTTATTTAACAGGGCTCCATAAGAATTAAATTAAATGGGTCAACAGTAAGTAGAATATCTAGCAGTGTCTCATGCAGAGTAGGCACTCATAATATATTAATTGTCTCCCCCTTGATTTCTCTCCTTTTTCTGTATCTACGCTTCCACTGTTCAGGGCAGGGTCTTGTCATAACCCTGATACCCTGGACCCTCTGCTGATGGAGGAAAGATGCCAGAGACGGGGGGAAAAGCTCTCTGCAGTCCTTGCTGTCGGGCTCCTGAGTGCAGTTGCAACTGTACATCAGCATACAGCATCTGGACCTCTCTTCTCTACTACACTCACTGCCTGGGGCCCTAGTCCCCAGGGGGCTGTTCTAAACAGGTTTCCTTCCAAAAGATAAAAGAAACTGACGGATGGTAAGTAATTGATCTCTTAAAAGAGGCAGAGAGGGAGCCTGAACAGCTACCTAGCCAGGGGGCAAGGGGAATGGCTCCTACCAGTTCCTGCTTCAATTCCCAGATTCCAAGATAAGATACATACCCAAAGAGGTGGAAGAAAAGGAGGTAAGAAGAACAGAACAACGGCAAAAATAAATACACAAACACACACACACACACACAACCGTGTCAGTATAGATGTTTGTTAGACAGAAAACAGAGTTTAAATGTTTGTTTTTCTAGCTTGCCTCAATTTCTTTAATGAAAACATAATACACCTTTGTATCTGGTAGCATGAGAAATAAATGTGTGGTTTTTCAGTAATAACTAGATGGCCCTACATTATCCAAAAATATGGCTACCCTAGCTGCCAAAGTTGCAGATCACCAGAGTCTCCTGTCCCTTAACCACTATTGCCTAAGTAACGGTGCTAAGATGGAATCAGCAAGAAATAATAAATACTCCCCTTATGTTTGAAATCACTTTTATATTAACTTTTTCAGCCACACAAGAACTCAGTGCTGGGAAGCTGAATGTGAGTTTCCTGAATTTCCTAAGGTCTCACAGCTGGCAAGAGATAATGAACTTAAACCCACACCTGACTCCTAATACACACTCTCTTTCCCTAGGTCACATTACAAAGTAAAAGGTCCAGGTAACTGGATAACAGAGACTAGAAAACAATGCCCTTCAATTTCGCTCATGCTCAGAATCCTACTGAAGCTTGGGTTCCAGGGATATAAAGAATGCCAAGTACTTGGATATAAAACAGAATGAAAATTGGGAAAGGGGAATCTATGGGAAACTGAGGCATCTAAAATCAGAAAGGAGAAGGATGAAGAAAAACTTCATTTTCTCTTTTTTTCCGACAGAGTCTCACTTTGTCTCCCAGGCTGGAGTGCAGTGGCACGGTCTTGGCTCACTGCAACCTCCGCCTCCTGGGTTCAAGTAAGTCTCCTGCCTCAGCCTCCCGAGTAGCTGGGATTATAGGCACGCACCCACACCTGGCTGCGTTTTGTGTTTTTAGTAGAGACGGGGTTTCACCATGTTAGCCAGGCTGGTGAGACTGTGCCACGCCACTCCAGCCTGGGTGACACAGCAGGACTCCATCTTAAAAATAAATAAAAAAGTGGGATCCCCCATCCCAGGCTGGGGATGATTTATAAGGAGCCCGGGGACAATCAGTGAAAGGTGGTAGGTGGGGGGCGGTTCTTACACCTGCGGACACACTGATATGGAGAGTTAAAGGAAGCGATATCCACAGCTCATCTCTTCTCCGATCTGCAGGGAGGCCTTTGAACGGACTTCCTTTTCCACACTTCCACCCTCTGCATCCTGTTCCCCAGAAAAATAAGTTTTTTAATTCTGCCTTCAATTACCCTCTGACTCCTACTAATCCCAGAGACAAGTTCCCTTACAGTCCATTTGCATAGAAGCCAACTTCATACGTGCATTCAAGCACCTACTATGTTCCCAGGATTGAGACGCTAGGGAACATCAGCCCCTCGCTGACTCCTCAGGGAGTCCACACACAGCCAGCCTCTCATTACCCCAACCTCCTCTCCCGGCTCCCAAGCCTGAACTTCCTGCTTTGGCCAGACAGGCGCAGCTCCTCCTCATCCTCTCCAGCATCTTCCAGGCTGGTGGAAGTGGTGAGAATCCCCGCCCCTGACTTCTCAACCCTGCCATACAGCCATACATCAAGTTCTTAAAACTTAATTTTGCCCTATCATGTTCTCATTTACATGTTTGGTTTTTTTTCCCCTTACTTGCAGGATCTGGCTCTGTTGCCCAGGCCGGAGTGCAGTTGTGTGATTACAGCTGCAGCCTCAGTCACCTAGGCTCAAGCAAGCCCTCCACCTTAGCCTCCCAAGTAGCCGGGGCTAAGGGTGTGCACCAGCGCACCTGGCTAATTGTTTTTCTGTTTTGTAGAGATGGTTTCTCGCCATGTTGCCCACGCTAGTCCCTAATTTGTGGGTCCAAACACTTCTCCTGCCTCCCAAAGTGCTGGGATTATAGGTGTGAGCCACTGCACTGGCTTCATTTGTCCGTTTTTAGAAGACTTTTCAATCTTTTATAATCTATCCCTCTGAGCAACTGGGATCCCTTAAAAAGACAAGGACTAAAACTCTTTTCTCTCCAGTTCTTCCCACTCTCCCCACAGTGGGCAATTGGCTTCAGGAATTTGCTGCCAGGACACAGAATGCTTCCAAAAGTTGCCTAGCCATTGGGACTCAATACTTGAGTACCTACTGCATCCCTGTGAATTCCTCAGCATTACACACACTATTCTTTGATAGGAGGGTGGTGAGTGATGGAGAGGGATTGGAATTGGGCTCTTCTGACTCCCTTCCATCCCACTCGGCCCTGAGCCTAGAGGGCACCTGAGAAGTACCACTGGGCAGTCCCAGCCAGTTTCAGTCACAAGAATGGAACCCTAACTCTCCAAGCCTCATGGTAGTGCGTGTACGTGTGGTGTGTGTGTGTGTGTGTGTGTGTGTGTGTGTGTGTGTGGAGGGGAGGGGAGGGGAGAAAGAAAGGAATAAGAAGACGGAGGAGGGCTAGAAGCGCAGGCTGCCTTCCTACTTATTATTTGATATTAGGGAAGACATCCTACCATTTGTTTCCCATTACAGCCTTCAATTCCCTTCTCGTTCAGGGGACCTGAAGCACAGAGCTGGCTTGTTGATTGGTTTGAGTTTAATTCATTTGTGCAATATCCCTGTTCCGAACGATGTCTAATTAACACTTTTGTCGGGGGGAATAAAACCTCCCATAATCATTAATGAACAGGGGAGGGGGGGACTCTTTCCCAGGCAGCAGCCTTGATGCTACTGGGCTGTTTGTTGGCTCCATCTTAGAGACTTCTTAATGAGACATGTCTTAACAATGGGATTATCACCCACTTTAGACCAGGACAAGCAGATGGAGCTGAGATTGGATGACGGCATGCTCAATGCAACATGAGTCAGCACTCATGCCTAGTCCTGGGGAGCTTGACTCTGGGTACCAAATCCAGAAGGGGGTGCATGGCTGGACAGCCTCTACCAAGTAGGGCAGGTACTCCAGCTACTGGATGAAATTCCAGGTATGAGACTTCTTTCTGTTTTTTTCACCTGCTCCAGGCCTTGCACGGAGAAATAATATCTTAGATTTATATGTAATTTCACAGTTTGCAAAATGACTTTATAAATATTAGTCCACAGCTCCTGAGAACAGAGAATACCAACCCCATTTAACAGACAAAGCAAACGAAGCTCAGAGAAATTGAGGAACGCACTCAAGGTCACAAAACTAAGACACGCCATGGCCTGGAGTAGAACCCACATCTTCTGACTCCAGAACCTCGGCCTATTACCCTACCTAGAGGGCTCATAGCCCTTTAAGTTACAATAAATGACCTTTATCTTCATGGTCATCTGCTTAAATCTTTATTTAACACATAATTGCATCTCGCTCAGTGTGGATGTAGTATAAAGAGATACACGTGGTCCAGCCCACAACTCCAGGGTCCTGACTGCAGAACCCTGGGGGACAGATTTGGTTTACAGGTCACTGGGCACATGCCACTGCTCTCCAGATAAGTCCTACTGTGCTAAAACCCTGGTGAGGACACAAAGGCATTGGGATGGTTTTAGACTTTTGATCTTCTAGTGGTTGAGAAACCACCTAAAATACAGGCAAGTCTGAATGGCATGCGTATGTTAGGGTGAGAAAGAAAGCATCCATAACTTTCATATGATTCTCGAAAGAGCCCATGGTCCCAAAGTCACAAGATTCAGCAGCCTGGAATCCATCTCTGACCATATCTCCTAGTGTGAAACATGAAATACAACAAGCTGGGGTACTAATGGGAAGACGTGGGCTCTACTCCCACCACTTTCATGTGGGTAACTTTAGGTAACCATTTATCTCTCTGAGCTTCAATTTCCATACCTGAAAAATAAAAATCCAAAACTCTGCCCTGCTTTATACACAGGGAGTTTGTAATGACCAAAATACTTAAGGTTAAGAGAAATGGTAGCTTGAAGAGAATGATGAGAGAGTTATTTTCACTATTCAATCTTTTGTAGTTTTTATATTTTGTACCATGTACATTACCTACTAAAAATACAAAATTTAAAATTTAACAAAAATACATTAAGCCATTGGTTATCGAGTGCTTCACTTATACAACCTCACTTAATTCTCTGAACTGCCCTGCAAGGTACAGATAATTTTCCCAATTGGATGAGAGGCAACTGAGGCCCAGCAAGTTCAGAGAAATTGTGCAATGTCACAATTGTGACTGAACATTAGCAGGTCTAGGATTAAAGTTCATATCTCTCTGATTTGGGAGTTGCTATTTGCTTCTCTCTCTCTCTCCTATATTACATGTGCTCATTCCATCTCATAAAAGCTCAGTGTTAAGAGATAAACTTGATGTACACTGGAGGAGAATAAATTTCACTATACTGCTGCAGGAGGGCTACAGGTTTCTCCATCATTATCTAAATATAAGACTCCCATAACCGTTCACCTTCTAACCAACCCAATTGTGCACTGGCGGCCTGAAGAATAGTATTTAAAAATTACACATATTTTATGTGCATTATACATATGTGCATATATGCACATGCATTCATGTATGCACACACACGTGGGCGCACACACACACACACACACACACACACACACACACACAGGTTTTTGTTACAGTAACAGGGAGAGAGAATTAGGGCAGCTATTGAAGATGCACTCTGTGGTCTGGCACTGTGGAGATCTGCCCCGGCCCCTTGGCAAGACTTGTTCCTTCTGTCTTACCCTGGAAATGCGCCTAACCTTGCCTTGCACAGTCTTGTAAATACTTCTCTGTTGATTCACGACGGGTTATTGTTTTCATTCTGCTGTACATGCCCTGTACAGGTTTATCCATGTCAGTGCCTCTGGCTTAGACTGCAGGCCCCAGAGGGCAGGGGCTGGACCACACGTATCTCTTTATACTACATCCACACTGAGCCAGAAGCAATTATGTGTTTAATAAAGGTTTGAGCAGATGACCACAAAGATAAAGGTCATTTATTCTAACTTAAAGGGCTATGAGCCCTCTAGGTAGGGTAATTTTCACCAGACAGTGTTGTGCAGTGGAATATACATTAATATCTGAAGAAAGGTCAAGTTCTGTATCCTGACTGTACCTGGTTCTACCTAGATCCAGAGCAGGAGAATTAGCCTCTCAGTTATTAGCTTGTGCACCTATAAAACGGACATCATAATACCTACTTCACAAGACTGTAGTGAAAATTAAATAAAAAGACTGTGAATCCCTAGTAAACTGAAAGGTACTGTGTGATATTCAGTTACGTGACTTAAAAAAGCAGAAAAAAATAAATGAAAAAATAACAACTGAGCAAACCCCTAAGAAGTAGAAGTATCCCAGGGCTTATCACCAGGAAAATGTCTCCTGGGCTTTCCATCCTCAGTGGAAACCATGGCCGCTGTGCCTCGCATAAGGCCTGGTACATCATCGCAAATGGAATGAATACACCAGAGATCCTTGCAAAAGCTAGTTGCCACAATTAAAAGCAGAATTTGCATCCAGCTTTGGGAACAACGAAAGAGGAAGGAAGCAGCCCAAATTCTCCCTAAATTTCGTGTAAGTTGCATTAACCCTTCTCTAGCCATTCCGGATGGGACACATCACACAGCTAAACACTCCCCAACATTAGGGAGGGCTTGTTCAAGTGACAGACCAACTAGTGCAAATTACCATGCAACAGTACGCCCTGTGGACCCAGGTGTCCATCAGGCCCTGAGCAGGCAGACAAGGCTAATAAAATCACAGTTCCTGCAGACCACTGCAGCTGCTTTTGCAGGAGGTGAAGGTCAAGGTTAGTTGTGGAGAGAGAGAGGACATTCCGGCAGAGACAGTGGCATGTTCCAAGCCTGGGGGCAGGAATGAGCAGGCCCTACCTCAGGGACATGGTAGGGTGGGAGAGTGAGGGAGGAGTTGTGTAGGGGGGGGCGGTCATGAGAACCAGCACTATTAAAACCTGCAGGGAAGTGTAATGGGGAAATAGGTGTGTGGGTCTTTTTCGAAGAGGTCTCTAGATTATCATTCCTTCCCTGGGGCTGCCCCGGCACTATCCCTAAGACTGAAATCCTATTAATTCTTCCTGAAGGTCAGTCCTTCTCCAGGCACCCTAATAAGAAGTTATTTGTCCTTGCTGGGAGCTTTCTGGCTATGCTACTCACAAGGTAATTTAACAACTACTGCTTTGCTTTGAGACAACACAAACATGTAGGATCTGCTATGCACCCAGTGCTTTCAGCTGATCTGATCTTCCCCACACACCTGTGTCTTATCCTCATTTCTGAGAAAGGCTTGGTGAAATACATATTTGGTCCTGGCTCTTGGCATACACTCCTAAAGTCCTTGGAATCTCCCAAGTGGTAAGTGTCTTTTTGTATGCTAATGAATTGACTGGTGGCTGGCAGCCCCTGGGTAGCTTCAGGATGGGAGGAGTTCACCAGACAAACCAAGGCAGGATTAGAGGGCTGGGACCTTCAGCTCCATAACCCAGCCTCTAGGGAGATAAGAGGGGCTGAAGGCTAAGTTGATCACCAATGAGCAATAGTTTAATTAATCATGCCTATGTAACGAAGCCTTCGTAAGCCCCAAAAGGAGAGGATTCTGAGATCTTCCAGGTAGCTGAATGCATGGAGGTTCCTGGAGGGTAGCACGCCCGCAGAAAGCATGGAAGCTCCACATTCCTTCCCACGTGCCTTGTTCTGTGCATCTCTTTATCTATATCCTTTTAGCCGGGTGCGGTGGCTCATGTCTGTAATCCCAGCTCTTTGGGAGGCTGAGGCGGGCGGATCACCTGAGGTCAGGAGTTCGAGACCAGTCTGACCAATATGGTGAAACCCCACCTTAAATAAATAAATAAATAAAATAAAACAGAGAAAAAAATATCTATATCCTTTCTACTATCCTTTGATAATAAACTAGTAAATGTGTTTCCTACCTCTGTGAGCCACTAGAGAAAAGTAATAACCCCAGGATGAGGTCTTGAGAACACCCATTTATAGCCAGTCAGTCAGAAGCACAGGTAAAACAATGGTGGGGCTTGCGACTGACATTGGAAGTGGATGACGGTCTTGCGGGACTGAGCCCTCCACCTGGGGGATCTGATGTTACCTCCAGGTAGATAGTGTCAGGGTCGAACTGAAGGACACCCAGCCCATGTCTGCTAGGGGACTGACTGTTTGCTTGAAGTGCAGGGAAAACCTCACACATTTGGTCACAGAAGTCTTCTGTGTTTACTATTGTGGGGTGTGGGGGGCGCAGAGCAGAGGAAAAAGGGCTTGCTTGCTTTCCTTCCGCTTTGGAGCATGGAGATGAGGAGCATGGTCTCCAGGACCGACTGTCTGACTCCAATCCCAGCTGCTCTGTTGCATCTTAGCTGTGAGACTGGACAAGCTACTTCTCTGTGACTCTGATTCCTGTTCTGTAAAATGGGGATGATAAAATTCCTACCTCATAGGATCATTGCGAAGATCAAATGAAGTAATATCACTTACAAGGGTATCTGGCACTTGGTTAGTTAGTATCACAACTGGTGCTTGGACATTGGCCCAAGACCTAGTAAGTGACAGAGCTGGGACGGTAACCAAGTATGTCTCCCTTCCAAACCCGTGCCGTTTCCACTTTTCCACAGTGTCCCATTCCCTTGTATTTCCCTAAGTACACTGTCCCCATCTCCTGCATGTTCCCATGAGGTTCACAGTGGGGTGTTCTCCTAGAGGATGCTCAGTCAGTGAGCCCAGACAAGCAAGTCTACAGTGAAGATACACTAGACCTAGCTTCTCCACATCACCCGGCAGGACAGGAACAGTGAAGAAGCCAGGTCGACCAGAGGCTCGAGTTTCAGCCACCCCTGGTTTGCTTTCTGTGACTCTGAGATTCAGAGGCAGAGCATCAGTACCAGACAGAAATGTGGGGCAGAGAAAAAGGCGCCATGGAGGTGCTGGGGAGAAGCCCCAGCCTGCAGCTCCTTCTCTGCTTCTCACTCAGCCTTTGGCCTTCTTATGACTTAGCCAAGAGGAAGGCAGTGCCAGAGTGCCAAGTCAAATAGGTGTGCCCCCTCCCGCCACCCCACCAGGGCTGGCAGGGAGAGAGGTCCGCAGGAACCAGGGCAGGGGCCCCATCTGGTGCCCGGCCAGCTCAGCACTCCTACATACCCCTGCCCCACCCCCCCCTCCACCCACCCCCCCCAGCCCTTCTGCTGGGGAGGGCATTTCTTCAGACCTCCTGACCTCCTCCTGCCTGGGGAGGATGAAGGCATAATTAGCAGCCGCCTCTCCTGGGGAGTGGGAGAGAAGAGTGGCTCATTAAAGCAGCCATGCGTGCCTCTTCCTCGGCTCCCCCCGGGCTCTGCCTCCTCCGGAGCCCCCTCCTCTCCATCGCCTTTGCCCCATCCTCTCTCCCACCGTCTCACCCTCTGGCCTCCGCTTCTCCTCGGCGCTGCTCTCAGCTGCATCGCTTCCCGCCTGGCTGGTCTTGCTGTTTGTCCTCTCTCTTCTCTCTCTGGCTGTGCTTCCTTCTGGGCTTTCCTTCCTCCTTCCTCTCTAGACCCCGTTCCCGCAGCCCCCCGCCCCCGTCTCTCTCCTTTGTTTCCTTTCTCAGATCCTGTCTCTGGCTGGCCTTCTCCCTGGGGCACCCTTGGCCCCTGTCCCTCCCCAGTCCAGCTCCTCGCTCCTCCTGCTCCTTCGCTTCGCCTCTGGCCTCTGCTCTGTTTATTCCAGCTCTCCTTTCTCTGTCGTGTCCCGGGGTTCTCTCTGTCCCCTTTTCTTACTCCGTTCCTCTTCATTCCCAGGCCTACCAGGGCCTGTGCTTCTCCCACTCCGTGCGTTCGCCACCCAGAAAGAAATCTGGGCATGCATTCTCTCCCTTTCCTGGTGGGGAGAGAGAATAGGGGCCCATGGGGAGGGCACATCTGACTTTTCTCATCCCAAGCGCGTCAGTCCAGGAGGTGACACCGGTGACAACTCAGTTTGCAGAGTCAGAAGAAAAGCGAAGAGGCTTTCTGCGCACAGAGGAGGCAGCTATAAAGGGACAGGCTTTGTCTGAGAGTGTCTGCGAGTCCCTCGGTAACAGGGTGTCTGCTGGCCACACACCTGGGCTGCCCACAGCCGTGGCTGAGGAAGTCGGAAGGGAGGATCCCTTTTTTTGGTCCGGTTTCCTCAGTTTAGGGCAAGAAGTCCCGACTTCTGAGGAGTTACTTAATTTGGTTTTGTCACACCCTAACCCGTCCTTCTAAAAATGCCACTGGGCTGAGCTGCCTTCAACTCTGAGGTCAGCGTGGATCCTGGGGAGCTGGGTGGGGGAAGGGACAGAGGGAAAACACCAGGATCCCCTTTGCCAGGTCTGTGTCAAGTTCTCCTCTATAAGCCATAATGTTTTCAGGTATGACCTTCTGCAGCTGAGCCCGAGGGCCTTCCCACCCTCATCCTCCCGGTCTACCACTTCCTACACCACCTGTTCAAAACCCTGTGTCTCGGCCGCGGATGGTGGTTCACGCCTGCAATCCCAGCCACTTTGGGAGGCTGAGGCAGATGGATCACCTGAGGTCAGGAGTTCGAGACCAGCCTGGCCAACATGGTGAAAACTCGTCTCTACTAAAAATACAAAAATTAGCCAGGTGTGGTGGCGCACACCTATAGTCCCAGCTACTAGGGAGGCAGAAAAATCGCTGGAACCCAGGAGGCGGAGGTTGCAGTGAGCAGAGATCGCACCACTGCACGACAGCCTGGGCAACAGACCAAGACTCCGTCTTAAAAAAAAAAAAAGAAACAAACAAAAAAACCCTGTGTCTCTTCCATCCCCTCCCGCTACCGCACAGTCCTATCTTCATTTCTTCATTTTACCAAGATATCTGACAACACGACACCTTTCGCAGCACGATACTTTAATGTTTCCTTCCCACTTTCCAAACAGTTCCTGAAACTGTACTTCTTTCAGGAAGCTGCCCTGGATTGACTCCATCTTAAAGCTGGAAGAGATCGAAGAAATTCTTTAATCCCATCTCAATTTAGAGTTAGGACACTGAATGTTAGAGCAGTGAAATGATTTGCGCAGTGCGCCTAGAATATTAATGGTAAGGCTGGGAGAAGACATGCAAATCTCCGGGTCTCTCTTCTTGTGCTCTTTCCCTGGTACCAGGCTGTCTTTTAAACAGAGAATGGAGAACTGATGGTCCCGTCTGAAGGAGGGACTCCTGTAATTATGTCTCTAATTCGCTACTTCAAAATACTTTCCCTTCTAGTCCGTCTGTGGCTATATTTGAGACTGGTATTATTGTTAAGTGAAAATTTGCTTAACTGGAAGGCAAGTAACCATATTGTATTCATCTCTGTTTCCTCAGCACCGAACAGTGCCTGGCACTCAATAAATGCTTGCTGAATTGAAACTAACTGAAATGAAACATGCTATTGACTGTCTAAAACTACAGAGCCCTCGGCATCAGTAAGGGGGTGAGGGAGGTATTTTGTAGACAAGAATGGCAAGGCATGGCCCAGTCCACGAGGGGCCAGCTCTCTACCTGCCATTCTCCACCACTCCCAAAGGAAAAGGGGACCTGGAATGATGCCTAGGAACACAACTCGCACTTTCTGCCCTTTCCAAGGCCCAAAGAAAAACACATAACCTTCCAAGCCATGGCCTTTGCATTTGTTTGGCCAATCTGTGCAGAGGACAGAAGAGGGGCCACGTAGGGCTCCAAAAAGAACTTCGGAAGACACCCGTGGGACACACTGGTTGCTCCTGGACCCAATCCCAGGTCTCTTCATTTGCACGAACACTGAGTATCCGCAGGTAAGAGGGTGCGGGAGGAAGGGGCTGGAAACGGGCTAGGGCTGGCACTTTAGCAGAAGGCCTGCAGATGCAGCTGTGGAGAGGAGCTGGCAGAGCGGTACCTGCCTGAACGCTTGGACCCTCTCTCTCCCGCCCTTCCGATGAAGTTATTATGCAATCTGTTCTGGAGGCTGTTTGGGGAGTTTAAATCTCAGGGCCTGGATTTCGGCGGCTGGCAAAGGATCCGGGGCGATTCCTAACTGTTAACCACGGTGGGAAGCACATCTATAGTAAGGGTCCCGGGTGTACCCAGTGGCGCCCCTTTGGCACTAGATGTAAATTCAATAGGGAAAGTGAAGTCAAAGAATATGGGTGGCTTTTAGCTGTAGCGGAAAGAACAGCGGAGTGGGAGTCAGGAATGAGGGCTTCTAAACCAGCCTCGGTCAGAATCCGCTGGGCGGCGCTGGGCAGTTCACATCCCTTCTCTGATCTTCATAATTCATAGAACAGAGCACCTCTAAGGTCCTTTCCAGAACTGGCATCCCAGAACATAGTAGGCGTTTCGTACAAGTTAAGTGCCCCAGTAGAAATAATTCTGAGAGTCTCTTTCTCAGGATATTTTCAATGCTCTTATCCTTTACATCCCACTGGTCTCATTTGGATGATAACGGCCCTTTCAGCATCCTCCTTGCTTCATGCCTCCCCCACTTTTATGTGCCCAGAAATCAGAATGCAGCCTCTCAAACTTCATTATGTTGACCCACTTCTCCAGAACCCACAATAGCTGCCTACTAAGAATCCAGGTGCATAAGGCTTTAATAACTACCCACCAAGCCCCACCCCAACCGCACCCACCCACACACCTGGAGTGGATGTTTTTCTCCCTTTGCAATCCATGCCATGTCTCCTCCTGCTGAGCCCTGCTCCAGATTTACCTCTTTAAGGAAGCCTGGCCAAACTAGCACCATCCATCACCGCACCCAGTATTATTTCCTGTCCCTTCAGTACTTAACACCTCAGGTTGCATTGCATTTCTCTGCAGCTGCTTACGTTTATCCTATTAAGTATAGGCACAGTTTTCTTCTGAAATCTTACAAGTGAACAGAAGGGACCAAGAAAAACCCCTTTGGTAAAACCCACCACAGCTGCGACACCCACAGAACCTCTAGGGCGTATTCGGTCTTCCCCAGGAAAGGGAGAAGTTGAAAATATAACTTTATATATATCCTGTAAACTGTTATAGAAAGTAAATAGTACTCAGTCAAAAGTCATGTGTATGCACATTTCTTCTTAACCTCAATTACAGATTTACACAGAGTTACAACTAAAAAGAGCCTCTGCTTTTCCCTAGCCCAACTTCCACGTTAGGGATTATGATTACCAAAACCCAGAGAGGTCAAGCAACCTGTTAGAAGACACACAGCTCATCAGTAGCAGAATCAGGAATGAAACTAAGATGAGGGTAATGCCTTGAACAGGGCTCTTTCCATAACACCATGATGACTGAATTAGCCAAAGCAAGGAGTCATTTTGGCATCACGCAGCCAGCTGAGGTCTGCTTTTTTGGTGGAGAACCTGCAGTATAGCGCAGTCAAAGAATCTCTCCTGCTTTTCGGCCGGAACCGCCATCTTCCAGTCATTCGCCAAAATGACGAACCCAAAGGGAAAGAGGAGAGGCACTCGATATACGTTCTCCAGGCCTTTTAGAAAACATGGAGTTGTTCCTTTGGCCACATATATGCGAATCTATAAGAAAGGTGATATTGTAGACATCAAGGGAATGGGTACTGTTCAGAAAGGAATGCCCCACAAATGTTACCATGGCAAAACTGGAAGAGTCTACAATGTTATCCAGCATGCTGTTGGCATTGTTGTAAACAAGTTAAGGGCAAGGTTCTTGCCAAGAGAATTAATGTGCGTATTGAGCACCTCAAGCACTCTAAGAGCCGAGATAGCTCCTAAAACGTATGAAGGAAAATGATCAGAAAAACAAAGAAGCCAAAAAGAAAGGTACTTGGGTTCAAATGAAGCGCCAGCCTGCTCCACCCAGAGAAGCGCACTGTGTGAGAACCAAGGGGAAGGAGCCTGAGCTGCTGGAACCATTCCCTATGAATTCATGGCATAACAGATGTTAAAAAAAAAAAAAAGACCTCTGGACTGTAAAAAAAAAAAAAAAAAAGAATCTCTCCTGGTCACCAGAAAAGAATCCTGATAACCAAAGAGGGATAAATAGGTCTGAAGAACAACTAAAAGGATTTTAGAATTTCATCAAGAAAAAACTTAAGAGCCCTTGGATACAGCATTTTTGACTGTGAATTTTTGAGGTTTTGGTGGAGATACTTCCTTCATGCCAGCCCACACTGGCCAGTGTTAGGTCGCTGATGAGGGCGGGACCATCAACTCTAAGTGCTCCATGCAAACCAAGGAGCTTAGCAACTGGAGAAGAAAGAATTACACAGGATGTGGGCCACTGTTTCTTCCTCCTGGGACCCAGTAAATCCCACTGCCCTTTAAGGTGGTCCCATCATCAATGGTGATGAAAATGTTTATGTCTCAGTTATCCACACCGTTGAGGAAGAGCAGTGGAGTGGATGATACAAAAGTCATTTCTTTTTGGCTTTGGAAAGCATGATAATGGATTTTTAGCAGCACCTAATTATGTTGTACTGAAGATAATATTTAAAAACTGTTTGCATTCTCTGAGCACATATTAAGTGATAGTACGGGGAGCTGAGCTGGAAGAGAAACTAGACTTTGAATTAAATATTAATTATAGGGATCTACCAAGTGGATAATCCACACTCAAATAACTGGGATATTCACTCAACAGCTTTTTTGTCGGCGGGTGGATTTACTGTGTAGCAGTCACTCTGCTATATGCTGGGGAAAAGAGGTAAGAGATGGAAGTTACAGATATAAACAGGCCATAGTCCCTATCCACAGGTAGCATTATAGTCTAGTGCAGGAGCTAAACAACCCACTAGGATTAAAACAGAATAGATGATCTTTTGGAATTTCAAAGCAATTTCCTTTGGAAGCACCGAAGAAAGAACAGCTCATTCTTTGGGGGGATTTGAGAAGACTACCTTAAGACAGTGGTATGGAGGTGCACCTTGAAAGCAATTCCAGATGTCAGAGAGTAGAGGGTGGGAAGTGGGGTTGTTGTGACTGATGGGGCAGTATGGAGGTGACAAAATGTATGGGCTGTCCAGGGAGCACCATATTCCCAGAGGTGATGACCAGGATATCCTGACCAGTTGCTCTGGGAGGGGAGCTCAGAAAGGGAGAGACCTGACTGGTTTCACCCTCACAACAAAAGGAAATGCTCCCCAAGACCCCTTCTGATGTGTTCTCTGCACAGCCATCATTTATTCAACCAAGAGAGTCAATTCTTTCTCGGGTTCTCCTAAACCAAGCTCCTTTCCACTAGCTATTCTGAAGAGCTAAAAAAATTCACCCTGAGAAAGATGCTTATCCCAGACCACAGCAGTCTATTTTTGACTTCAAACTTACTAAATTCAGGGTTAATTTCTCTGGGATTCCCAGACTTAGGACTTTCTTTATCGGGGTGGGGGGAGGGTGTTACGTTTGGGGCCTCTCTCATAGCCATCAGCCCCTCCAAACCCTTCTAATTTGCTGCAGCTTTAAAATTGCAAGGGAAAAAAGATGGAGAGAAGGCAGCTCTCTGCCTCTCCTGCCTTTCTCTCGCTCTGCGGTTAAGCTCAGCAATGATCCTACAAGCCTGGAATTTGAGGAATTTCCTGCCCCGTGCTCCCTGGAAGAGCTGAGAGAGACCTAGCAATTAGGCCTGGAGTTTCCACTCCTGCCTCCCTCCACCCAAGTTAAGTGCCTCAGTCTAAGGGGGCCAGCGGAGAGCTCAGCCTGGGATGTGTCTGTGGCCTTAACATTCAGCCCAAATGCAACCCCCATAGAGTCACCCCAACAGCCATGCCCTCCCTCGACCCCCTCTCAATCACCCAAAGAGTGTCTGCCAAAATGCTCCAAATCCGTTCCTCTGCCCGAGTGTAGTAATAATACTAGTACAGGACGTAACAGAGTTAATTCCTTCCAGAATCCATCCTGTCCTTCTGAAACTGTCTGAGACTCATTCAACGCCTTTTTTCGCCTCCTTCCCCTCCTGTAACATCACAGGAGTCGAGCTATGCCTCAGCTCTTTATTCCTTCCCCTCCAGTCTGCTCCTCTCTCGCCCCTTCTCCCTTTTCTCCCCTTTGTCCACTTGTTCATCATGGCAATACACTGGCTTATTCGATGTGTGCCCTTGTTCCCCGTCTGCTGTGGGCTGAGGGTCTTAGATCTGCGCCTTGAGCGCATGTCTGTCTTGGGAACTTCTAGAAGGCAAAGCAGAGGCTCTGGGCTTCTATTTACTTGGTTCAAGTCAGGGACATGGAAACAGGAATAGGGAAGGTGTTCCCAAGTCATCCGAATGAGCCTTATATAACTTCTTTGCTGCAGCACCGACCACAGCAGCAGCAAATTTCTCCTCCTAGTTATGTCTTGTTCAGGCTAATGATAAAATTGGTTCATCTTCTCTTGTGGCACATCAAGCGATGGCTGGATACCAGGCGCTGGGTCAAAAAGCAGCCTGGGATTTAAACACTTGCCACAGATAGTTCTCAAACTGGCCCACTGACCCTCCGTCAGACGACCCCCAGGGAAGGAGGCCTAAGGAGTGATGGGTCCTGGCCCTCTTTATCCAGGGTTCCCCCTCGTCTGGATGTCCAGCTTTATGTTTGCTTCCTCATTCTAGCAGTTTCATTCTTGACACCCTTTCAATAATGACCCATGCTACGTTTTGCTTTGACTCTTCCTCCAATCAAGGGACATCTGAGTCTTTTCCGCTTGAAGTCCTAGAGGAGCTGATCAGTTGGAACCTTGCTTCCCTACACACCACACTGCATTCCCAGGTTGGCACCATCTCACCCTCTGATGCCTCCTGGCTCCAGGGCCATGCTGCCAGCTGCCTCCTACCTGCCCACGGGTCTCTCCCGGGGCTTCACCATCTTCACCATCACCAGCTGTCTACATCACGGCTCTCCCCCGTATCCTGACTCCGCCTGCTCTCTGCTTGGTTCCCTTTCTGGCAAGTACTAGGCTGAGAACTCTGGTGCAGCACACCAGGGCCTGAGGCTTCAGACCTAGGCCTTCTTTGCAGCCAGCCTAGCTCCTGACAATTCTGACCCAGGGGGAGATTAAAATGGCAGTTTCCTGCTTCCTCATGCTTCCCACCCCCCCAATTCTTCCTCTCAGCATATTCCACTGGCCTCAAAAGGACAAGACTCTCCGATTAAAAAGGAAATCAAAGCTATTCCACTACTTCAATGGGAGTGTTCACTATCTCCAGATTTCCTTCAACTCTCAAGATATTTGCCTTTTGAGCTTGAGAGTTGCCGGTTGCCAGTTCCCTCCTAACAAAGCTTTTCTGTCAGGTTTTTGACCCTGATGAAGATTTTTAAGATTTTTAACTGGAATCTTTTTTTTTCTTTTTCCCTCTTCCTCTCTAATTCTGAAGGATCTTTTGTCTTCTGGGCAAAAGAACTGAAAGATTGAAAGGGAGGGCTGCCTTCTTTTTTTCCTTGTAAGTAATTAGGAAAGAGGTTTTTTAAAAAACAAAAACAGAAAAATAGAAAAAAACCTATTTTCGTTCTCAGAAATTTATTTTTTATTATTTTTGGTGTTTTGAGACAGAGTCTCACTCTGTTGCCCAGGCTGGAGTGCAGTGTTGTGATCTCAGCTCACTGCAACCTCCTCCTCCTGGGTTCAAGCAATTCTCCTGCCTCAGGTTCCCAAGTAGCTGGGATTACAGGCGTGCACCACCATGCCCAACTAATTTGTGTATTTTTAGTACAGACGGGGTTTCACCATGTTGGCCAGGCTGGTTTCAAACTCGTGACCTCAGGTGATCCACCCATCTCGGCCTCCCAAAGTGCTGGGATTACAGGTGTGAGCCACCCTCACTGGCAAAAATTTATTTTAATAGAAAGAAAGAGGCCAGGCGTGGTGGCTCACGCCTATAATCCCAGCACTTTGGGGGGCCGAGATGGGTGGATCACCTGAGGTCAGGAGTTTGAGACCAGCCTGGCCAACATGGCGAAACCCCATCTCTTTAAAAAAAGAAAGAAAGAAAGAAACAGAAAGAGAAAGGCCTTGAAAATGTAAAAGGGAGGCCGGGCGTGGTGGCTCACGCTTGTAATCCAAGCACTTTGAAGGCCAAGGCAGGAGGATCACCTGAGGTTGGGAGTTCAAGACCAGCCTGACCAACTTGGTGAAACCCCATTTAAAAAAAAAAAGAAAAGAAAAAGAAAATGTAAAAGGAAAAGAAGGAGCTTAAAAAGGAGGGAGAGGTAAAGAGGGTAGGAGAGAAAACGAAGAAGGGCTGGAAAGACCTTGAAGGAACGACAGAGAAGAGTGAGAGGCGGAAGGCCCTTGAGAAACACGGGAGGAAGCAGGAAAGGAGGAAAACGAGGAGCCCTTGCCGGCGGGCAGTGGGGGCGGGGGTGGGGATGCCCGTTTCCTGGGCTGCTTGCACTGAGCAGCGTCCCCACTGGAACCCATCCTTGGTGGGAAAGGAGCTCACGGGGGCCTGACAGTGCCTAACTCATAGTAAATGCTCAGTGAAGGCGGGGTTAAACAAAACAGAGAGGTCATGGAGATTTTTTTCTTTTTCTTTTCACCCTTGGACCAAATGAAAGGTTGGTTGGAAACGAGCAAATAAGAAAGAGACAAAGAGCTCAAGGCCAGCCTCACCTGAGTTAGGGCAGATTGTGCAAGCAAGGCTGAGAAAAAGAAGTCACACTCTGTCAACCTCCTCCAGTCTTACCCTATTGTCTTTCCTGGGCTTAGTTCTCTCCCTGTCTGACTAGGCAAAACTGATCCAACGAAATGCTGTCAGCTCTCAATTACTCACACATAGGTTCCTCACTTTGGAGATTATCCATGGAAAAATCTTAATCCCAGGCAAGCTGATTCCCTTTGCCACCCAGAATGTTTCGGTTGTCAGTTTGGTGTGAGCAGGGAATTAGAAACTCATTTAAATAGCAGACCAAGTCAACTCTAATAAGCAAGGCAAATCTGATTATTTATCATCATTATTATCACCATGATGCATCCCAAAGTGGAAAAAAAAAAAAAAAGATTAAAAAAAATATCAGTGGCTGGGTGTCACTCATGTCAAGGCTCTTCCTTCTATTGGGTCAATTGGGAGTTAACTGTATTTACTGCCTTTAATTGGCGGCCCTTGATCTGGCTAGCTTTCTGCAGTCTCTGGTCTGTATTTACAACATCTCTAAAATAAAGATTAGAAACAATTTGTGCTATTTATTTACTTAAAATAGTAGTTGACATTTTCTTTGCTTTCTTTTGTCAGACACTGTGCTGTATGTTTTATAGATCTTAACTCAATGAGTTTACTTGTTCCATAGAAAATCTGAAGCAGCATACGTAGATTCAGTCAATGATACTAAAAATAAGACAAGACACTGGACAACGGGATGGGAATGGTGGTGATTAGGGAAGCAGGGAAAGAGACTGAAAACAGGAGAAATACATTGAGGTTGGGGTAAAACTAATATAGTGAACGTATGCCAGGAGATCCTAAGTGTCTCAGGCCAGGCGCGGTGGCTGACGCCTGTAATCCCAGCGCTTTGGGAGGCTGAGGCGGGCAGATCACGAGGTACAGAGATCGAGACCATCCTGGCCAACATGATGAAACCCCATCTCTACTAAAAATACAAAAATTAGCTGAGCGTGGTGGCGCATGCCTGTAGTCCCATCTAGAGGCTGAGGCAGGAGAATCGCTTGAACCTGGGAGGCGGAGGTTGCAGTGAGCCCAGATCACACCACTGCACTCCAGCCTGGTGACAGGGTGAGACTGTCTCAGAAAAAAAAAAAGATCCCAAGCGCTTCATCAGACGAAGTACAAGGTTTAGCCCTGAGCTTCCAAGCAGCCATTGCAAAGAGGAAAAATTCAAAATTCATGACACAATTTACAGTATCCGTGAAATAAAAATGAACCAGAGGCTTAGGTAAAGTAGCCGTGAAACTTTCTCCCATGGATCCTCATGAAAGGACACTGCGATGTGTTGAACCATGTCCTGGAGAACATTCCTACCATAAATGCAATAAGGAGTCTCCCAGGGCTGCTCCTTAAAGCATCCCTCAGTGCAGGCCGGTGGCGCGGCACCAAACGCTCAGTTCAGTAAAAGCAATTCTTCAAGGGGCCAAAACCTTTCCGTCTTGGTTTGCCACTCTCCAGTGGTCTGGCTTAGTCGGAGGATAAAATTGAGAGTTAATGCGGGAACGGACTGGAGGTGGGTGATAACAGCGGGCAGAAGTGTGGGAGTGCCGCAGGTGCAAACCAGGACTCTTCCTACTTAGCTATGTTGGCCCCCAGCTCAGAACCGCATCAGAGATGAGAGGAAGAAAAGGACATCACAGCCCTCTCTGATATTCACAGTTTCTTAGGAGACACTGAAGGTATGGGAGGACTCAGAAGATTCTTTCCCTAAGGAGATGAGGTGAGGGGCCAGCCAGCTGTTGTGATGTCTGGGGTAGGAGTAAGATGACTTTATGAAACTCATTTTAAAAAGAAAAAAGGACTTTGGCATTAAAAAAATTTCTTCAGAGTACACCTAACCCTCCCAAATATCAGCTTAGCTTTTGGCCATCCTGAGGCTTGGGAAGATTAAGCCTGCTGGAAAAATCCTAAGAAGCATTCAATGAGGAATTAGTGGTAGCATTAAACACTGTTAAGTAGCCCCCGTAAAGCACCAGAAGGAGGAGAACGCACCTCCCCTTCTGATGAAGACCCCCAAGAATCCCAGCAATTCAGAGACCTGGAGGGCCGCAGTTCACACAGAGGTGGGTCTTGCCTGCCGTATCCAAAGAAGGAAAAAAGTCCACAACTTATTATCCATCTAGTAACTCAGCGTCAAGAAGTTCTTCCATTTATCTTACCAAAGCCTCCTTCCCCCCGCCCATAAAGACTCTATTTTCCTTAATAGTGAAGGAGAGAAAACTCGCCCAGCATTGCTCTGAGGAGCTGGGACCGGAGTAAGCAGGTCAGTCCCTCGCTGAAGCAAAGAAGATCACAGGGAGGGTCGGGTGTTCCCCGGCTGCTGCTCTGAAATCCTTTTGAGTGAGGGGCAGGAGTAAAGGGTGGGAGAAGGCGAGAGGGGGAAGGAGGCTGGAATCTCAGGCCGAGTCCCGGACAATGGGCAGGAGTATGGAACCTGCAGCCGGTTACTTAATTATCTCTGAATGCTTTTTGTTCCTGGCTTTAAACATTTACCCCTATTGGGTTTTCACGGCTTCGCAAGCTCTCTATCTCCTTTTCTTTGCTGTTGCCATGGCAACAACTCCAGGCTTACAACTGCTCTCTGATTTTAAATAAAAGTTGAGGTTTCTCTCTCTCTCTCCTCCCTCCCCCTCCTCCCGCCTTTTTCTCTCTTACTCTAGATGAGGTCTCTCTCTCATCTCCCCCTTCCCTTTACCTTCCTCACTGCCCTCCACGTCCCCCACCCAGCTCTGTTTTTTTACCGTCACCTCATTCTCTCATTTCCTCCTTCCACCTGCCTTCTTACTAAGCCCTCTCCCATATCTTTGGGCTTCCAAGCTGGTCCTAATCCCCTGGTTGCCATGACAGCAAGAATAGGCCCCTTAGGAGGGATGGGGGCAGAGGTTGAAAAACAAGGGCATCTCCGGGGAAGATGGGGGGATCTGCTGACAGTCCCAGGAGCAGTGTCACCTAAAATCCTCCAGGGACCACCACCTTCCTCCAGCAATTAATGGACAGTAAGCTCCTTAAGTCACCACCCCCACCCCCAGCCCAGAAAGGACTTTTTGATCTGTGCAGTGGGGAATGGTAGAGGGAGGCAGGGAGGTCTATGGAGACAGCATAGATGAAGTGGCCGTTTTCCAGTCACGGGAGGGAGGTGTGCGTGCTGGTTTGGGAGCAAGGGCAGAGGCTAACGTGGAACTCGCAGTTCTGGTCAGTGCTATGGGACAGCCGGTCACTTCCCCTCTGAGTCCGGGTTTTTGTTTGTAACATTCAAGGGTTGGAATAAATATGTAATGTTCAAACTGTACTCGGGTGCCCTAGGTCCTCTGAGAGCTACTGTGGGAGATGGGGGTGTGAAAGGGGAGAAGAAACGGGGAACCAGCCATAGGGACCTCAAACAGTTCCGTCTGGCATTGCGAGGAGTCTGCTTTTATCTGCTCGCGGTGACCATGTGGTAGGTCGTCCAGCAGTCCTCATCACAAACATGAGATGCTTCTAGGGGAAGTCAGGGCCTCCGTCCACTCGCTTAGTGGACCGCCCAGGTGACTCTCTTTGCCACCTGCCTCCTTCCTTAGCCCCAACTCTGGATAGACAGGTCAGTCGAAACTTATGTGGAAATTAATTAGGTTTGAAACGGGATAGAGGACAAAATACTTTGTCAACAAGAATTGGACAACAGTGTGGCATTTTAGGAAAAGCTACGGGAGGGGAGTCAGAAGACTTGATTTCCAGTTCTAGCTTTTCCTCTGGTTAGCTCGGTGGTTCTCACTTGGGGCAATTTTACTTCTAGGTGACATCTGGCAGTGTCTGAAGACACTTTAAATTGTCACACCTGGAGACTGGGGTGCTACTGGCTTCCAGTGGGTGGAGGCCAGAATGCAGCTAAACCTCCTCCAATGCACAGGACAGCCCCTTCAGCAAAGGGTCAGCTGTGTCCAGCTTAAGCAAGCCGTTTCCCCATTCTGGGCCTCAGTTTCTTTGTTCATAGATAAGTATCTTACAATAATCATCATTTATCTCACATTTCCTGAGTGCCCATGCACCAGGGGATAATGGAGGCTGAGACAAAGGCCCTGGCCCCCACAGACTTTGCATTAACTTATATTCACAACTCCCAGTGAGGGGCAAAGCACCAGAAGGAGGAGAACACACCTCCCCTTCTGAGGAAGACCCCAAGAATCCCAGCCTTATGAATCCCAGGACTTACGAATTCCATGTTATAAAGTGTTAGGGAAACAGGCTTACACAGGGTCACACAGAAAGTGGGAAAGGAAGATGGAATGTGAACTCAGGTCCCTGATAACAAATCTAGGACTCTTTTTATTACGCCACTCCAAAAAAAGGTTAGGATTTCACAGTAGAGCTAACATATACCACTGGCTTACAGAATCTTGGGTACCAAGCCACACATTCTATGTAGGTTACTTAATGTAGCCTTTACCATCACTCCACAAAGCAGATGCCACTGTTCTCCTACAAACAGGGGAAGTGGGCTGGGTGCGGTGGTTCACGCCTGTAATTCCAGCACTTTGGGAGGCCGAGGCAGGTGCATCACGATGTCAGGAGTTCAAGACCAGCCTGGCCAACATGGTGAAACCCTGTCTCTACTAAAAATACAAAAATGAGCTGGGTGTGGTGGCATGTGCCTGTAATCTCAGCTACTCAGGAGGCTGAGGCAGGGAATTGTCTGAACTCAGGAGGCAGGTGGAGGTTGCAGTGAGCCGAGATCGTGCCACTGCACTCCAGCCTGAATGACAGAGCGAGACTGTCTCAAAAAAAAAAAAAAGGTGAAGTGACTTGCACAAGGTTACACTGGTAGGAGGTTACAGGTCCTTAACCTGAGTAGTCTGAACTCCATATCTTGCTTTTTTTTTTTTTGAGATGGAGTCTCACTCTGCTGCCAGGCTGGAGTGCAGTGGCATGACCTCCAAGTTCCTGGCTCAAGTGATTTTCCTGCCTCAGCCTCCTGAGTAGATGGGGTTACAGGCACAAGTCCCCATGCCCAGCTAATATTTGTATTTTTAGTAGAGACGGGGTTTCACCTTGTTGGCCAGGATGGTCTCGATCTCCTGACATCAAGATCCGCCAGCCTCAGCCTCCCAAAATGCTGGGATTCCAGGTGTGAGCCATCTCACCCGGCCAGATCTTGCTCTTTTTTCCAGAAGCTGTAAAGCACTTTTGGGGCCTCAGGCATCGTTTACAGAGCTCTTCATTTTACTACTGAATAAACCGAGGCCCCCAAAAAAGCAAGTCTTGCCCAAGAGAAAGTAGTCCAAGAAGATGAGTTGAGATTAAAATCCAGGTCTCCTGATTCCCATTCTAAGGTCAACTCTAATCTACCCTCAAGCTCTACGTTTTTTAATCTTACTGGGAAAGGGAAGCAGGAGGTGGGAGATACACTATAAAACTATAAAAAACAGACCAAAGTCCAAAGGCCCGGGAATCAAGGTTTGAGGGAAAGTGGGGGGTGGGGGGAGTGGGAGAAACAGCTGGTGGTCATGAGAATGAGGAGAGCTGCCTCCAGACGGAGAAGGAAACTGAGAGCTCAACGCTGAGGGGGAAGAGCTGGCGGAGGGAGCTCAGAAAGAAGACGCTGAGCACAGAGGGCCCCAGTCCAGGAAAAGGAGGCTTCTGCCTGTGGCTGTCAGCGATGTTCTCGTGGCCACTGCCTGGTCTCCTGCTTCTCCTCCAGGCTCCTTCCACCCTGCTGCCCTCGGGGCCTCCCACTGATCACCTCTCCACAGCTGGCAAGATTTCCTGATTCTCTCCTTCACCTTAAAACCCACCCCGGCCCAGGGAAGGAAAGAGCTTGGGATCCCTCATCCATCTCCCAGCCACCTGTGTCCAGGAGCTTCACCCATTGCCAACCAGCCCTACCCCTGAGAAAGGGGACAAGAAGACCCCTTACATCCCCCAGGCCTCAGTGAAATGCGTCCGCCCCCTCGTACAAGGGCAGCCTTGAGAGACTCCCGAAGTGCCCAATAGAGACGGCACGGGGGGAATCAGCGCCAGGCTCCTCCTAGCTCCCTGCTCCTTCTGGAGGCTCTTCAAGGCTGGGCACAGCTCTTCAGCCCATTTTACAGATGAGGAAGAGGCCTTGGGGCTTCTCTGAGGGTCCAACCCTCAGGCAGGGGACCGAGGCACGATTATGAAACAGGCTGTGGTTTGTCGTCTGTTAGTTTTGCTTTTAACAAAACAGAATCCAGAGCCTTGGGGAACTTGCAATCGGGTTGGAAAACCGAAAGGTCAGTGCTTGAAAACTGAGAGTAAAGTGAGATAAAAAGAGAAGGTTTGTCAGGATGGGCTCTCTGGAGGACGTAACCCTTCTGAGGTCAGACACAGGAGGTCATGAGGCCTGAGCTGAGAAGAGTGAGCAGCTTGCAGAGGAAGGCTGTAGGTCTGTGCAGGCAGTCTGAGATTCAGCCGCTCTGTGTAGAGGGCCCTGGTTTTCATTTTTTCCCTTCCCCCACAGCTCAGCTCTGGTCAGCCTCTGAGATGATTAAAACCAAAAGAATTTTAAATGTCTGGAATTCACTTTTCACCACTGATGCCATTGGCTTATTTTTTTTCTCTCTCTCTCTCCCCTTCACTTCTTATAATTTCTCCTCTTGGGAGAGCTATCTGTTTGCGTTACTCCTTTCTTCTG